>ML787394.1:323606-340089 GCA_009831015.1 Picea engelmannii | reverse complement strand
GAGAAATCATCTATGAATGAAACATAATACATAGACTTACCTAGTGATGGAATAGGCACAGGTCCAAACACATCACTGTGTATCAATTATAAGATCCCCTTTGCTCTTGTAGCACTAGATGGGAATCTTACTCGATTATGTTTTCCATATATGCAATGTTCACAGAAATCAAAATCCAGAGTGCAATTAGACATACCTTCAACCATGCCTTTACTGTGTAGTGTTCGAAGGCCCTTTTCTCTAATATGCCCCAGCCTTTGATGCCACAACATGGTCTTATTTTCAAGGATGGTATTGGTCTTGTCTTCTTTATTTGTCTGCTCAAGGACAACATAACTATTACGCCAGTGCTTCCTAACAACTTGTACAGAGTTCCACACCGAACTCCCCTCATCAACACCATTGCTCCTCATACCATCTTGCAAGTGTTCTTTTCAAATACAGTTTTCACTCCTGCATCATCCAACTTGCTTACAGATATTAGGCTCCTGGCTAGTTTTGGAATGTGCAGAACCCCAGGGAGAGTTCTAATCCTTCCATCTTTTAGCAGCAACTTAACCCTTCCACATCCCAAGATTTTGGCTGTCGAGTCATCTCCTAGGAATACATCACCACCATCTTATTTTTCATATTCAAAGAACCACTCCCTGTGAGGAGTCATATGGTATGACGCACCTGAGTCGATCAACCATACATCACGATCTGCATGTGTAGTTGCAGATGCCAGGTAAACATCACCTCCTTCTTCAATGGAGGTTTTTGCCTCTGTGGAAGAGGTACTATCAGATACCTTTGGTTTATCAACCTACTTAGACTTGCAATCTTTCTTATAATGCCATGTTTTACCGCACTTCCAACATTTCCTCAAAGATTTTCCTGGAGACTTAGATCTACCTGTAGATTTAGATCTCCCCCCTGAAGGCTTACCAAGATTCCTGTCTTGGGGACAACCTCTTATAAATAAAGCATATGTGCTATGACTATCCATGCTTTTCCACCTAATCTCTTCAGATAACAAGGATGAATCTACAACCTCATACTTCAATGTAGATTGATTGGTACCACCAATTGCTACAACCCGATTATCCCAAGAGTTTGGCAAAGAACATAACAAAGTAATACACTTATCTTCTTCTGCAATCGTAATATTAACAAAGATAAGTTGACTTACCAGAGTATTAAAGGCATTTAGATGTTCTGTCATAGAATCTCCATCTTCCATCCTAAGATGATACAACTTCTTTCGAAGAAACAACTTGTTTACCAGGGACTTTGATTGATACAAAGTTCCCAACTTATCCCATAGTTCCTTGGCTGTAGATTCTCCTGAGACATTCAACAAAACCGAATTTTCCAAGCAGAGTCGAATAGTACTCCTTTCTCTTCTGTCCAACTTCTCCCATTCTTCCTTCGACATACCAATAGGTGGTGTACTAGTAGTTTGTGTACTAGTAGGTTGTGTACCAGTAGCCTGTGTAATAGTAGATGGTGTACCAATGGGCTGTGTACCAGGATCCACAACGATCCATTGTTCTTTGTCTACAAGAAGGTCCTCCATCTTGAGCTTCCATAGCTCAAAGTTTTTACCGTTGAACTTCTCTATCTCAATTCTAGATGAGCTCGCCATTCCTCTTTCTATACTCGAATCTCAATTGCAAAAGCTCCCACTAAACCCAAGTTTATCACAGACCCAAGATAAACTTGATATATCAAGACCGAGCCAAACCCTCAACAACAAAGGCGTCCCTATGAAGCCAAAAACGAGCTTTGATACCACATGTAAGTTTTAAACCTGTGAAGTAAAGCAATGCATATAGATTCTTAAGCAAAACAAAATTTAATCAATGGCTCATTCACATAGTACACAAAGATTTATACCATAAACTCTCAACCGGGAAAACCTTTCTTATATTCATTATATCGAATTTCACCATTCACTATACAATGTTTTTAGGTATTCCGTAGATACCAAAACCCTAATCCCTAAAACTGGGATTATTTTTAGTAAACCGCTAAAAATAGAAAAATCCCTTAAAAATAGCAAAAACCACCCAAAAAAAATTTCGGGGCACTGCGTGCAACTGGGGGGGGGGGGGGGGNCCTGCCCCCCCCCCCCTGGGACCCCCCTAGGAAAGCACCCGGTGCACACGACACAAACAAAGCACTACTACGAGGGATCGTCAGACACAGTTGTCATATTTGACGCGCCCACACACACACATGCAAAGAATATAACACATACCCAACAAGTGGAACATACCTATGCTCGATGCAAGGGAACACATGCGATATATGGACACTCGGGGGGATGTTTCCTCTAGGGGTAAGGGGTGTTAAGATGCAAAGGATATATGAAAAGAACTGCTTGGCGAACACTGAGAATTGTTGGGGAAATGGGATTATAATAAGAAAATAGGAGCCGACATTAGGCTCAACAATGCAAGCAAGATAATGAAATGCAATTACAACTCGACATTAGGAAGTAGGTTTCCAATAGTGTTATTTTTCGTAAATTCAGTCTCTCGAGCCCCAAAAAAGTGTAAAATAATACCAAGGAGAACTCTTCTAGTGAATGTTGACTAGAGTATTCCTTTTTTGTAGTTTAGTCCATTCGGTCTGAAAAAGGGGTAAACTTGTACCGAATAGACGCCCTTTCAAATCCATTTAACGAGTGTGAAATAAAACAAACTCACTTGGAAATCTTTTCATTTTTAACGAGTCTGAAAAGAGCTTAACTGAGACTCCAAGATGTAATGGAGGGAGTCTCGTAGGTAGTATCCAGAAAAAGATTGAGTAGAAGACATGAGGCTTGAACACAATGTCACGGCAGGACTAAACAAGACTCACAAGCCTATGAAAGTAATTCAACATGTGTGCCAAACTGTGAACAAGGTTCTAACTAGGGCTCCCATGAATGGTGGCTCTACCACATGAATTACAACACTTATAAACAACAAAGGAGGTTATGTGTTGCAACTCAGTGGGGTCAATCCTAATGCCAAAAAAATCAAGAAACTAAAAATGCAAAAATGCATGAAAGGGAAAATCTAGTCTATATGCCAATTTCAAGATCATTACATGTTAGAACGGATCGACATGGAAGAAAAAGTATCGATGACCCTAGCATGACTTACAATAGCTGGTGGGTTGTCTTCAATGTGACTTGTAGAGGTTGTTGACGGGTCTCCAACACAACTCACAGAGGTTGGTGACTAGACTCCAACATGACTTGCAGAGGTTGGTGACTTGACACCAATATGACTAGCAGTGACTGGACTTTTTCTCTTGACATGATTCGCAAAGGATGGTTTCTTGCCCCCATCATGACTAGCGGAGGTCGGCAACACGTCTCCAACGTGACTAGCAGAGGTTGGAAACTTAGTGCCAATATGACTCAAAGTGACTTGACTTTTGCTCCCAACATGACTCAGATAGGTTAGTTGCTTTCCCCCAATATGATTAGCAAATGCTGACGACACGTCTCCAACGTGACTAGCAGATGTTGACGACTTAGTGCCAGTATGACTTGCAGCGACTGGAATTTTTCTCCCAGCATGACTTGCAAAGGCTGGTTTCTTGCCCCCAACATGACTAGTAGAGGCTGGCAACATGTCTCCAATGTGACTAGCAGATATTGACAACTTAGTGCTAGTATGACTCAGAGTGATTGGGATTTTTCTCCCAGCATGACTCACAGAGCTTGGTTTCTTTCCCCTAGCATGACTAGTAGAGGTTGGTGACATGTTTGAAGGATTGTTCACAACATAAAGACTGTATCACATTCTTCAAGAGACGATGAGACTGGTGGGGAGGTTGTTCTCGCTCCACGATGACTCAAAACTCGTGACACAAAGAAAAATACTATGTCCAACTAATATACAAAGAGCAAACTCTAATAAAAAATAGAAGCTGATGCACTCAAACAAGATAGGATGGTTGAAAGGGACCTCCCAAAATAAAGAAGGTATGCCTCTCCCAGGAGGGGACGAGACTCCTGAACAGTAGAGTGGAGGTAACAAAATCAGTTATAATGACCCTCGTGGGCTTCACAGCACAATCGACCAGATCCCTCTGGAGAGAAAATCCTCCATAAAGTTTGTGTGTTGTCTGAACCCTATTTGACTCAGGGTACTTGCAAAATAACCCTTGCAAGTAACTTGTGTGGATACCTAGGATAGGAAACAAAGGTCACTGCGGTATAACTAATGCTCAGGCGAACAATCGTAGGTTAGGTCCACTGTATGGGTAGGATAGCTAAGCTCGAAGCTCAAGAAGCACCAAGGTACCCAAAGAACCCCCAAATACGAATAGAACCCTAGAAATATATCCAATGCTAAGAAGGTATTGGAGGACTATCTTTGCAACCAACTTCACACAACTTCTTTCTTAACTTCGGTTTTAGTGGAGTCTCTCGAGAACACCAATTATATAATGGATTTCACCACTCCCTGGACAGACACCTATGTTGAGTTTTGTAGCCTTGGTGAATTTTACTCACAAAATCCTATTCCAAGGCCCTAAATCCTAAACTTGTTTGTGTACCCTAAAAGATAAATCTTTCTAATCAATTTTAATTATTGCGTGTTAATTTTAGTGGTTTCTGCTTACTCAAGAGGTTTGATCATGAAACTAATGGTGTTATGACTCAACATAAGAAAGAAATGCATCTAAAAACACTGCTAAGTATTAGTCTTGTTTGTCAAAAGAATTGGTATGCTTCTAAATGTTGTGCACATGATGCAGTCTCTTCAATTTCAATGACAATGCAATCTTTCCTAAAATGCCAAGGCTAATGCAATCTAGACAAAAGTGAAAATGCTTCAAGTGAAATGCAAAAACCAAAAGTTTTTTTTTGTTTTGTATTTTCAATATAATGGAATGAAAATGAAAATATTGAATAAACAACCTCTCGAACATACCCTACCGTAAGCACAAAAAGACAATCCAAGCAGGACACCAAGAAGCTACTACTCAGACCAAAATGCAAGGACTAAAAATGAGAAAAAATTACAAGAAATAAGTTTGCCCAAAAATTTAACAATAACACAGATTCTATCACCCTGCAAACACTCAACAGACAGGACAAAGACCCAAGAAGACTCAACAACACTCATAACCCACCCAACAAACACTACACTGAGCCAAAAAGGCTTAGAAAAATATGTATGCAACTGTTCAGGGAACATGAGCATATGTACGTGCCCTAAACACAAACATCACACAAAAGTTCAGGGAAAACCAACATATGCCAAGAAAAATGTTGATTGGGTAAGAATTAAGCCAAACAACTCAGATATACAACAATGTACAAGATGTTAAGCTACATGCGACACAAAAACTCAGGCAAATAGAGAGCAATAAAGGAGAAAAATCACCCACTAACCCCGCAAAAAAGGAGAGTCCCTAGCGGAGTCGTTAATTCTGTTACGAGGAATAACTCTCTATGGCTTGGGGTATGACCACAACATACAAAACACACCAAGAAATCAACTCAAATCTCAAATATGCTAGATAAATGGAAATGCCAACAAAGGGAAGGCTAGAAGCCTACCTCGTCTTGACGTTCGTAAAAGACCACCGTTGAGCTCACGATCCAATGCTTGATACATACAACTTATCCTAAACATCCAAGATACACAAGCATATGGAATATATATGAAATGTTAGCATATAAACTAACATAATCTATTAACATGTATAGTGAATTTACCCATAAAAAATAATATAAACATTTACAACATATAATTGGATGAGAAAAAAATATTTCTATTAACATAAACACAATTTATGTTGGTGATATATGTTACATCAAATGCAAATTTAAATGTTGTTGTTATGAATTAAAAATTAGTTTCACATTGATATTATTAATAAATGCCAAGTTAAATAAACAAATGCAAATATAGTGGCAATTTTGTGAGCATAGTGACGATTTAAGGGAAATCAAAAGAATCTTCTTATCTTACCCAAAAGTTACAACGAAAAATCTATAATTTTTTAAGAAAATCTTTTTTAAAATATTATTTTTAAGTGATTTTCTAAAATAAACATATCAATTTTTCATTAAAAAATTAAACAAAAAATTCAATAAAAAGATTAACTTATAGAAAATTATATCTTTCCAAGTCCAATTGGATTCATCTAAAATCTAACTCAAAACCTCCAATCCTTATCACTTAAATACATCAATCTATGTCCTTTCAATTTACCATGCCTTACTATCTTAGATATAACTTATTCTCTCTTTGTGTGGCACATGTTGCAAAACTAACACAATGGAAGCACAAATGCAAATTGACACAAAATCCAAAACTTATGAAGAAAACAATACCAACACATTCCAATTGACACAAAATTCAAAACTTATGAAAAAAACAATACCAACACACTCCATCATGTGATCCAATTGAGACAAAATCCAAAACTTATGAAAAACCCAATACCAACACACTCCATCATGTGATCCATGTTTTGAACTCTACTTGCAAAAATATAAATATAAATTAATTTAAAATATTCCAATATACCTTTTATTCCAATATAAATTAATTTAAAATATTCCAATATTCCAATATAACAATTACGTCATAAAGTTGACTTTCATCTTAAATACTGTAACAACAAATTAAAAGACTGATTTGAACTAAAACGAACTCCCTACTAGAGGAAAGTATTTCAAATCAATTAGAGGAAAGTATTTCAAATCTAACTCTTTAATTCAAATCAAAGTTTTTAAATTTGTTGATATGGTCATTGATTTAGCTTAATAATCTTTGATTTGAATTAAAAATCCCTTCTCCTATTGATTTAGAGATTCTCGATTCATTGCAACAAGGGAGGGAGGTTAGAGGGAAGGTTTTTAATTCATTAATTAAAAGTTAATTAAAAACCGTTTCTCTTCAATGTGTGGATTTGGTTATACTCACTTCTTCAAGAATTTTAAGACGAGGGGATGTTGGTAGGAATAAGAAACACTCTATGAAGTTTTGTCAAAACCTCAAAGCGATTATTACGATATGTAGATATATAGCTTATATAAGAATTTGAGTTTATATGAATGTTTTTAGAGTTCTCTCAAAATCCATCTATATTAATTTAGAAGATTTAGAATGGTTGTAAACCATAGACTATGAATATGTACTTTTCCATTCAAAATAATGACATGAGCATGGCAATTTATTTAAGGAATGTTCATTAAATGTCTTAATTAATATAAAAAAATAGAAGAAATAGGAGGAAGAGGCCTACAAGAAGCAAATTGTCAAGGTGCCAAGAAAAATAAAGTCGGGGAAAAAACACCCCCCCACTAAGTGACTAATAATACCCCCACACCAACAAATAGTTTCTAATCTCTAGCTGGAAAATGGGAGCACATGGAACCGATATCAAGAGAGGAGTCATCTACAATCAAGGAAAATAAGCCTCCCATAATAATTCTAGGTGAGACCAAATATAGGGAAAAAAGGAGGCCAACCTGCAACCAATAGAGGGGGACACTGAAGCCACCATAGATTTAGAGATGGGAGAAGATGAGGAGTACATATCTAATTCGAAAGAGGAAGAGTTAGAAGTAGCAGAGGACATGGATATACGAGAGATAGATCTACCATCATGTAACTTTGAAACCTGTGAAGTAAAGCAATGCATATAGATTCTTAAGCAAACCATAAATTAATCAATGGCTCATACACATAGTACACAAAGATTTACACTGGAAACCCTTAACTAGGAGAAAACCAATGTTCCTTGGTGCCACACCTTTCAACTCTTCATTGTATTAATTTCACCATTCACCATGCAATATATACAGCTACCAAAACCCTAATCCTTTAATCCGGGGTTAATTTAGAAAACCGCTAAAAATAGCAAAAAACTGCCCAAAAAAAAAATTCGGGGCGTTGCCCCGAACGCTAGGCACACGATACTCAATTTCCTTATGAAATTGATTATCGTGTGCGCAAAGAATAAAATTTGAAAGAACAACTAGAAATAAGCGCAAAGCAAGAAGAAACCCTATGGAGGAAAAAGTCTATAATCTTATGGATTAAAGAATGGGAAAGAAAAAACATATTTGTTTTCACAACTTAATGATCAACTGTAGACATCACAATAATTTTTTTTCCCTACAAAGCATTTGTTGGAACACATATTTTTTTTCAAATACTCCAGTTACCAAAAGGTTGAAGCCGCCCACTCTTTCAAATAACAAAAACGATAACCATAAACCTCAAATCTCAGATTTTGGGATTTCATAGATCTAACGGTTATACATATCAAAGCTCTCAATGTCCCGACATGCGAAATAGCAAAGTTGGGTTAAGTTTAATCATGATCATCGAAGCATTAAGCATCAATTATCACTATTTTAATGCATCGCACTTTCGTGATTCGGGAGTCACGCCTCGAGCGACCTTCGAATGTTCGATGTGCGAAGTTGCGAAACCGACTTAAGATAAACCTGGTTAATTACAAGACTAATGATAATTAACGTTAGTTAATTGTTATTACGACTTCACGAATCAACGATTTTACCTTAGAACGACACCTTTGTAACCCCGATACTCGAGGTCACGAAATTTATAAACTAATCACGATCAATTAAAAACTTAAGTCTGATCAAAGTTAATTAAAAAAGTCACAATATTGCAAATTTGGGGTTCATGGCCCAAGACTAAGAATAAAATCGTCCTAGACTACGAACGTCGAAAAAGGATTAAGAACTAATTGTGATTAATTAAAGGATTAAACCGGGTTAATTAATATCTTAAACAACTTTTAACATGTAAAGCTTACGGGTAAAGAATTAAATGTTTCTACGATCATCCCAAGTCACAAAATATCAAACATTTATGGAATTTATAAGCGAATTAGGGAAATGATTGAAAGTAATATCTTGCTTTATTTCCAAATCTTTCTATTAAAAGAATTAAACGCTGTGTCAACAAGGACCCACATAGACTCGAGTACTCTAAGCGAAAGAATTTCCCTCATTATTTGAATTTCATTCTAGTTTCATAGAGCCAGTTTAGCGAGATAACCATTGTTTGTATTTTCATCCTCTGTAACAGGAAATATAATCTCGAGATTTTGTATCATGGATCCACGGAAAATGCCCAAAACAGCTGGTGAAAGTTCAGGTCAGAGTTCGGATATTATTTCTGATACCTCACCTAGAAACATCGACACAGTCAAGACATGGACATAGGTTTTCAACATCTTGCAATACGAGCTGATAAACTGCCCAGACGACTCGAGTGACAATGAGAAAGAAGACTTGTATATCAAATACAAAGTGGTCGCTCAGTCGGAGATGCAAAAGGTAGCAACAAGGTCGCGGCTTTTCCCCTATTGTGATATGGTTAAAAGGACACTGGACCACGTAGATATCCCGACTAGGACAATATTTAACGCGCAGAAGGTGGCTGTTGGGACATTTAGGCCAGAGCATATGCATGCGATGTACAAATTGTCCCCCACACCCAATTTTACTTACGATGTCGAATTCTTAGAGGGTTTCAAAAAGAAAGAATGCGAGCAATTTGGAAAAAGATTATCCGACCTGGTCAAAGATTGGTGCTCATGCCCTGAAAAGTTCAGAGCGGACACTCATGGTATATACACAATCTCTTCGTTACAACCACAATTTATGTATATAGCGATGATGGTATGCAGGCTTTATGGAAGAGAGAACACTGCGCATTTTTTTCTCCCATGGGTACCGCTTATCCACATAGTAGTAGAGGGGTACTCTTTCGACTGGGCTAAATTGTTGTTAGACAGTCTGGCTAGCCAAGTTACAGAATATCAAGCATAAAGGGCGAGTGGGAAAGAAGCTTCATTTTTCATGTCTGCTTACATTATGGATGTAATTTTCTTCATGACACCTTTTCCATTAATGAGCTGGAGCTAGAATCCAAATAACGCAGAGCCTATTCATGTGTACCACTCCAAACTATGGGAAGATAAAGCCAAAGACTTCGTCTATGATATTTTCAACTATGTAATGGTACCAATGCATGTCGTTATCTTCGACCATCCACCTCCCAGGATTTCAGATAAAGTCGTGGAAAACTTAAATAGCGTGGCAAACTGGTATATAGAAGAACAATTCTCGTATATTAGGGTTTTTGGCTGCTCTGTTCCCCCATATGCCCTGTTGCTATTCTTACCAGACAAGCTAGTATGTCGAGAAATTGCTAGGCAAACTGTGCTCGGCGGGATAAGCAAAGAACTCAAAGGAGTTCAGAAAAAGGTATGACCATCCTTTCCCATACACATTGGTACATATTCTTTGTTATATTTCGGCCATGCCAAAGTGGAGGCCACGGCCTTGGAGGAAATGAAACTAGTAGACATTGAATTTAAGAAACACGATCCTCATAAGGTCATGGGTAACCATATGGAAATTTGTGGTCTAAAACGATATGAGCACGAAGATCCCCCCCATGATGAAATGTTCCGAGGAGTGAGATCCTACTCAGAAGTCTTAAGTCGGGTTCGATCTTTGCTGCCCAAAGAGATGGTCAATTTCTACAAATTCCAGGAACACTGGAGAAGTGGCCTCCCCAAAGTTTTGCAGGGAAAAACCTCAAAACTCCAGGTACACAACAAAGAGAAGCCCAAGGTTCAACAGATACAAATCCTGGAAAACAAAAAACTCAGGAGAACACAGAGGAAACTGAGACCTCGAAACAAGAAACCAAGATCCCAAGCCAAGAGGAAAGACTCCCAGAGACAGATACACCAGTTAAATAGGTCAAGGATCAAACAGAGACCCCCTCAAAAGGGGTAGGAGACACACCCTTGTCTCCATCAAATGAACCAGTCACAGATGCTATCATGAAACAATCATCCAAAGAAATCGACAGTCCCATTCCATTCATCACACCCTTACAATCTACAAAGGGGAACCCCAGTGCAGGGATAATATTTAGAGAGGATTTAACACCTACATCTATAGAAGAATTTCCTCCTAGCGATTTCTTTTTTAGCAAGAAAAGGAAGGCTGTGGTGAAGCGAGAAACATATCAAAAAGCAGGTGCAACATCTAAAAAGTACAGAATATTAATGGATGGAGAAGCCTTAGAAGAGGAAGAGTTTGCCGATGAGATAGCAGGAACATTGGGGGCTTATGCAACAACCAATCAATATTCAGTTGGAACCTTGAAGGAACGGTTGAAACAAAAGGACCTGTTTATTAGCAAATTACAGACTCAGATAACAGCTGTAGAGACGAATTCCAGGAATGAGGCATACAAAGACTTTGAACAAACTAGAGCAACCAACCAACAGGAAATCGAAGAACTCAAATATGATCTCGGACAAATGCATCAATCGACTCAAACGAGCCAAGCACAGGTAGATCAACAAGCAGAGTTAATAAAACAACTGCAATCTAAATTAAATTCTACTGAAAGCCATGTCATAGATATAAAAGTATTCCAAACTCATGCCATGGAAATACGAAAGAAGATAGAAGCAACTCAACAGACTCTACTTACTAAAGTAGAAATCATCAAGGATCATTTTCAATTGATAGATCAAGCCTTAGAAAAAATCACCTTAAGAGAGAGAGAATCTAAGGTGGCTCAAAGTACTTTCCAGGAGGCTATTATATCAATGGTGAAAGAGGAAATGGTCATTGCTCCCAGATTATCTATTCAAGAATAAACTAGAGGTAACATCCTGCTAAAGGCATGTGAACACAATATAACAGAAAATAGAAAAATGGCTAAAGAGGTGAGAGATTCTTGTGAAGAAATATTTGGTCTAATAAATAAAAATTTGTTAGATCTTGATAAGGAAAGTAGCTCTGGAACGTTGGGTAAAATAAGTATAGTCAAACATCTGCTTGATATTAAGGAAAATGAGGAAAGAGACCAAGTTGAACTATCTCAGGTAAGACAGGTTAACATTGTTCAAGTAGATAAATGGTTAATAAAGCCAAATCTACAACTATTGTCTATCATCATAGAATATAGACAAGTAGGAGAAGGATTGCCACAACTGGAAAAGAAATGTTACATATTTGAAGCAAATGACCAAACAGAGCCTTCCAAGTCGATAACACAATTCGTAGAAAGGTGTCTTGAATGTATTGAAAAGGGGAAAGGAAATACTTCTGGAGTCAAATAATACAGTTGCACGTATTGCCTAATGTTGGAGCTAGGAGACAAAGAAAGGCCAACGTCTTGCCGGCATGAGAGACGACAAGGGATAACAAAGTGAAGCGTTTCACCTTCTCATTATGTAACCCAAATTATTAGAATGATAGAATTGCAAACGCCTGAATCTCGTATAAATATATAGTTTGAGAATGCACCAAAAGTGCTTTTTGTTGATTGTAAAGGAGAAGACTCTCTTTACTGAGAATTAATACAAATGCAGGCCAAAGATTCTACATCTCGTCTATTCTGAGTTATGTGTTCTTTGTCTTTCCATATTTCAACATACTTTAATATATTTTCTTTGATGAATGCAAATCACAATTTAGTACAACCTCTACTATGGTTATGTTATGCTCAGTAATCTAATAACAAACAAATTTTCCTCTGTATTCACTATTAGTTAATACAAGACCTGCATGTTAATTAGATACTATATTTTATACTTCATTGAAGATTACATCAATCACTTTCTTCTTCTGTTACAGAGTAAGATTCTTCAACATTTGATGCCTTGCTTTGATTAGCAGCTGTATGTTTTTCTTTCCATTCATTCTATATTTTGATTTTAACTCAGGTGCGAGAAACAACCTTTGAGCTGTTATAATATTAATTCGTTTTAAAGAACTTTCTCTTGTTATTTATGTGGTGAAAGGAAAACATTGAAAATCGTTCCCTCATACCCTGATGCCTGACATTATATTTCAAGCCTTGGTATAAATTCAGGAACAACAACATCAATGGAGAAAAATCGGACCATAAGAATATTGAAAAAGAACTCAGAACTTGTCATCCCAAGCTCCTCTCAGAACCAATAGTGGGTAGAAAATAGGCCATAGTTTCCATTTTAAGCCACATTCCTCACCTTGTAACTCCTGAAAAAAATGAAATCCTCATGAGAGAAGTCACCCTTGAGAAAGTAAATAGAACATTGATGGAAATGGGAACTGGTAAATCACCAGGGATTGATGGGTTCACTATGGATTTCTTCCAGAATTGTTGGGTTATTGTGGGTTTACATGTGTATAGAGTGGTGGACCCAAGAACCTCGAAAGAAATCCTTCAGGATTTCAACTCCACTTTTCTCACTCTTATACCCAAGGAAGATAGGTCCAACTCCCTAAACAAATTTAGACCAATATGTCACATACAAGATCATATTCAAAGTCATTTCCAAGAGGCTAAAGACAATCATGGTCTACATCACTTCTCATGAGCGAGGGGAATACATTTTAGTACACCAAATTTTAGATGGCATCATATTATCCCATGAGGATATTCACTCTCTAAAATCAACCTAAAGTTCAAGTATGTCTATCAAACTTGACATGTCTAAAGCTTTTGATTATTTAAATTGGGACATTTTAGTGTAAACGTTAATGGCCCTTAGCTTTAGTTAGATATGGGTCGGTTGGGTCAACAATCTTGTCTCCTCAACATTCTTCTTTGTCCTTATAAGTGGTTCCCTTTCCCCCTTGTTCAACCCATCTCAGGGTATATAACAAGGGTATCCTTAATCCCATTTCCTATTTATTCTCATGATGGAAGGGATAGGAAGAAAAAATCGGCATGGAATTGCTTTGGGCAACTTAAAGGGCCTCAAACTTAATGGTGATGCCGATCCTCTCTTCCATCTCTAGTTTGTAGATGATCCAATGCTATTGGCCTACTCCTTGACTAAGGAGACAACAAATATCAAAGGAATTGTCAAGCCAGGGATGGAAGAAAAGTAACTCCACATTGATGTGCTTTGAATTAACACGATAGGTTAATAAATACAACACTAAATGATTTTTGGTCTTCCTTAACAGATGAATCTTCCTATCACCTACGACTCTTCATATTTACATTAGTGTTACAATAATGCAATCCCAAGGATTACATGTCCAACATTCCCCCCCTTAATCCAAAGGGGTGTGTGTGAGTCCAAGCATCATTCTAAACTTCTCAAAATTTTCTCTTCCAAGCACTTTGGTGAAGATGTTCGCAATTTTCTCATTTGTGGAACAAAGACTCAAGTGAATAGTATTGGCCTTTACATGATATCAAATCAAGTGATACTTTGTGTTGATGCGCTTAGTTTGATCATGGAATCTGGGATTCTTGGCCAACTTGATTGCAGAAGTATTGTCAACTAGAAGAGGAGTAGAATTCACTTGTTTCTTGTAACATCAACCCTCCACCAGGTCGGGAACCGCTACCAACACAACCTTTACTTAGCCTTTAAATCTCCGATACCAATTTATAACGTCCTCGACCACCAGCAGGCCGAGGAACGACATTCCTACAGCTCTGTTGTACTACTATGATCCGTGACATCTCCAACCTTAACTATTGGCTATGCCACACAAAGATACTTGTGGAAAAACATGCACATCCATATGAACATAGAACGTCTATTCTACATATATATATATATATATATATATATATATATAACATATTAATGCAGAAGTAACAATAAGCCTACACATGCAACATATACAACATACGCATGCAATACTCATCAATTACAACATAAGTACCATTACACAACATGTAAATGAACATAAAAGCGGTACTTATCTTTTCAACTGGAGTAAATCCACCAACTATGTTCAGACCTTCCACGAACCTCCCAGCCTTAGACCACGCTGCTCATCACTCTCAATAGTAGGTCTCCTCCGAGCTGGGACTAAACTCCACCGGGCAAGGGAATTCTAGTCTTGGCAAGGACAACAAGGAAGCTACACAAAGAAACAAGAAGGATCTTTTATCCCAGGATCCACTTACGCCCACAACCCACAGACCCTCATTCCCCACACGCCTTCTCCACCCCAGGAGGATACACCTTCACTAATACAAGTCCATCGGCTAGTAGACCTCCCTTACTTTGGGCTTCAGCAACAGGTTGGACTAGAAGTCTCAGAGTACTGTAGCTGCTACGGGACTCCCTTCCAGGAGAACTCACTTCCCAAAAAAATCTCTCACCTGGGAGAGTTTCTCACAGGCCTAACAACCTGCCTCTTCAACCAATCTTCAACTCAGCTACATCCAGGTATGGGTGATGACAACAACAATAACGAAAACGGTATGGACACCCGGAACAGTAACAATCGAACACTAGAATATATCAAGGCTCAGTAGGAAACAATCGATGACAACAAGCCACACTTCGTCAAGGGACTGCATGGCCGCAACAACCAACAATTATGACACAACACGACTTAGACCACGGAAAGAAACCACCCAAAAATGGTTAAGGTACGAACTTGGCTCTGTAGGTGCGGGTATACTGGGTTCCTGAATCCCACAGGTTGGCTTCCCTTTCTGGTTTTCAGAGATGCGTCGTTATGCAGAGGTCAGATGTAGATGCAAAAACTGGTTCATGTGTCGGATGGGAGAATGGCAGACCCCCCAACACGAGCTGACGCTTCATATTTAATTGCATGCGCCCAGGTCAACACTTATCTTTCTGGAGTTGCATGTGCTCCATTTAACCTACATCCCCTTTCCCATAACTTAGGATAATCCTGATCATGCCCACCTTAGTCGAAAGGAAATACAAATAAAATATTATCCTTTTAGAGGTAAGCCTCCTAGATTAGCCCCTAGGCCTAGACACTTAGCCCCCCTCCCTTTCCCTACCTAGTGGAGCTTAGGCCCCCATCACTCTTTCTTCATGGTCGGTCTACACGCAACAATGTTTATATTTTTATTAATGATTTTGCATAATTACATATACAAAACGAGCTCCTAGCCTAATCATCACATAAGCCTCCTAGCTTATTATAACTCAACTCACCAGCCTAACAATCATGTTTACAATTCATAATTACAACTGGGGCTCTACCGGGGGATATTACAATCCCCTCCCCTTATTTTTGCATTGTCCTCAATGCAACTTGTTTATACATATATAATTCAAAAATTATTCAAAAAGCTCCAAGCTTTAGCTATTGGAAGCCCATTATCCACCTGGTGCTCTACTTTCAAGAACTAATTCTGGTGTTCCTTCTGCAGGTGAAACTCAATTTCTCTATTCCATAGGACTGCTTCAGGAAAGCATTCAACTCATTTCTCCTTGTTACATGCTTCAATTAAACCTCATTGAAAGCACCGACTGGATGTAGATCCACGACATTCCACCCAGCCTTAGATATCACTGTTGATAAAATCTTAGCAAGATTATGGCTCCACATACATAAACACTTTTGTCCTGCACCTATTCATTTAGAAGAAACATTAGAACATATATATATGTGTGTGTGTGTGTGTGTGTATACATATACATACACATATACATATACATATACATATACATATACATATATACACAT
>ML787394.1:296802-323595 GCA_009831015.1 Picea engelmannii | reverse complement strand
TATGTGTGTTCTAATGTTTCTTCTAAATGAATAGGTGCAGGACAAAAGTGTTTATGTATGTGGAGCCATAATCTTGTTAAGATTTTATCAACAGTGATATCTAAGGCTGGGTGGAATGTCGTGGATCTACATCCAGTCGGTGCTTTCAATGAGGTTTAATTGAAGCATGTAACAAGGAGAAATGAGTTGAATGCTTTCCTGAAGCAGCCCTATGTATATGTGTGTGTGTGTGTGTGTGTGTGTGTGTGTGTGTGTGTGTGTGTGTGTGTGTGTGTACATATATGTATATATATGTATGTATATATATATGTATGTATATATATATGTATGTATGTATATACAGACAATTCTAATAACATTATAACATGTATACAAGATACACAACATACAATGAATAAAGACTTGATACTTATATTTTGATTGAGAAGACCTTCCACCCCTGAGCAGGGCTATGACTACATTGGGGAAATGGCTTCCCAAGATAGCCATGGTTCACAATCCATATCCACATGGTCTAGGCCAAGGTACCAAACCTCAACAACACTCCAACCAACGGTCTCTCATTCCCCCACATGATTGTCCGACCCTAGGAGGGTACACCTTCACTGTCACATAGTCCATCGACTGCTACACCTCCCTTTCCTTGGGCTTCAACAACATGCCGACTCAGGAAGTCTCAGAGAACCATGGCTTGAGGAGTTCCAACTGCCCTCAGAGGTCTCAAATCAACATTTTCTCGAGCTACTCTTTGTATTCAACATTCTAACTTTAATCAACATCATCTCATCATTTTTCTTGTAATGCTTCATCTTGCATACAACCAACAAATTGTCAGTATTTTTTGTGCATCATATTCAATTGCAATATGTACAAAATCTTATGCAATGATCTTAGAATTTCTTGCACCTAGCAATTCAATCACAATTACCCAACAATTTAATAAACTAGAACAACTCATCATTCTATGCATATGCATGCTCATAGTAATATCTGTAAGTTCATTACTTCTTTTTCTGAACAAGAAAATTTCCTGTAGTCAATGCTCAAGTGACTACTTGACTTGCAACTTTCCCGTTGCAATGTCTAGAAACTCCTGAAATGTCCTCAACTTCATGAGTTCACAACATTTCAGTTGTTAGTAATAATTATTTCCATGCAATAATATATATGCATGTACTTACAAAACTCATTCAACTATTGCTTTTAATATACAATTCTATCACTTACTATGCATGAGTGCAATTCTCAATGTATACTTATTCAGTGCACCTTGCATTGAATTACATAATTCTCTTCATCTCAGTCATGTATCTCACCATCCATAAGTTGGAATTCTGGCTAATGTGTTGACACATTCTCCACACACTTCCTGTTGTCTTCCTAATTAATTAGATGCCTTCCTTTTTGACCCGAACACTACACCAAGAATATAATTCCGTGGTGTTCATTAGTGTTAGCAAAAAGGTTACAGTCCAAGTTTTATTTAAAGGTAGGAATCTTTTAGCACCTATGTGGCTCATAACCTTTCCATATCCATACCTTGCCATATCCAACAATGTCCTAGTCTCATACATGACTAGCTTACTGGCATTCATTCCTATAACAAGTTCTTATCTTTTAATTCTTTGGTTATTACCCCATAACCAAATTAACATGACATTCTACTATGCCAGTGTGTGCATTCAGAAGCTAAAAAAATTTGAATTAATACAAGCCTCCAACCTTTACCACATCTAGTGGTATGCATTCAATAATATAATCACATGATTTTATAAAATAACTCTAGCTGAGGGAATTATTACCTAAATTTCCTTTCAACAATTATGCAAAAAGAGTAATAAAAACTCATACTTGCATGACTGCCATTAATAAATTTGATGTTACCTGTATGGCTGATGGCAATCGAATCTTTCATACTTATTTTATCAAACTTATAACCAACACTTCAGCTCTCTGTTGCTTCCCTCCTTATGCAACAACATCACCAACAACACTTGCAAACATGCAAGCATTCTTTCCTCTCGCTGACCCAACAATCCATAACATACTTGTTGCCATAGAAATTGCAACAACTTCTTTCTCCCTATAAAACTTTTCCTTATTGATCCCAGAAGTCTACAATTCTTCCCGGATTCCTGGATCTTCTTGTGCTCCCACTGTAATCATTGTACATGATTAGTTCTTACCTGAGCACTTTCTAGTCAAATCACTCTTGGCTGCTTTTGCATTTATAGTCCCAAACTAAGATGATATTAACCTTTAGCTTTCCTTAATTTCCTGGATCCAAGTATCCCAACTCGTACTTGGATGAATTAAATTCCAAACCAAGGTTTTTTATAGACTCTGGATTCTTCAACATCTAGTTACTCTTCAGGACTTGACTTCTTCAACCCTTTCCGACGAAATACTTTAGTACTCGAGGTTTTCTTGTACTCTTCCCTTGCCTTTGCCAACTAGCCTCAAACTTGACTTGCCTAGGCAATCTCTAGTGTATTGTAAGGATGCACACATGCCTCCTTTGCTAGCTGCATAGAATTAACTGAAAGTAATTCTTTCACCTTACCATCATAGCTTCAAGTGGTACCTCCAACCTCTTGAGTTGTCACTCATGGCTCTATGTCACTTAAGATGGATTCTTGTCAGGCACCATCTCTTCTGCATTCAAAACCATGCATAAAACCGTTTTCTTCTTCCTGGTTCCTTATTGATTTCTCTTTAGAAGTCATTCCATTTTTAAATTATTTGACTTGATATCTCCATACTCTTGTGGAAATACCTTCACACCCTTAGAGTGCATCCACAATCCTCTACTATTCTATATTTCCTCCCTGGAGTGTTGACATGCATTCCTATTAGTTGGATATCTATATCATGATTTCTTCTTCCATTATCTTAGGATGTTCATGGACTTGACTCCATCTGGGGGTTTCTAATTTGGAGAGTCGGGGAACCAACCCGACCTCCTGGTCAAGGATCTCCGATTCTGGAGCCAAATGACTCTCTGAGACCTTGATGGTCTCGTTCTGTAATTAAACATAGATCCTTTTTTCTTCCTGGTGCAAGTCTAATGTTACTCGTGACCACCCCTTCGCGTTTGCAAAATGTCTGAGTTTGGGCGCTAACCCCCTTTCTGATAAGCCCCTCCTTGAGGTGACCTTGGGTGATAACCTCATGTAACCACGCGATTTCAGGTGCGACCAAGGGTGGTTTGAAACCAAACTAATTTTTCCCTTGCAATTCATCCCAAGCCTCCACGCGTCCTTTCTTCAAAACCGTGGTATGGATTGCGGCCCACCCTCAACATTTTAAAGTTCGTGCACCTTTGATCGTCGCAATGTGACGGGACCTTTGATCTCATGATCTTGACTGTACTCCTGAACTGACGGCTCAGATCTGCCCCTTTTTAAATCAACAAACATGATTTGCTTCGGGACTTTGACGATTTCAAAATCTTCTCCTTTGCGTTCTCCCGGAGTGCTTCCACCCAGAGTCCACGATCAATCGCCACACGCCCTTCTTGATCTACGGTCCAGATTCACTTCGGGTCTTCATCTCTCTGGGCTTTGGGAGTTTCAAATCTCAATTGAAACCTTTGAAGTGATTTTTCTCGGAGCCTTGGATCTGTTGACACGTACCTCCCTTGACGACCAACAATCAATATTTACTTTGGCGATTTCAAACTATTCTTAACCACAAGCTCTCGCTCAGAGGTTGTGGATATTGCACCACTTGTCCCTCTTGGCGATGAACGGTCCCTAACTCACTTCAGGACTTCGGGACTTTGGCCAATCAACCCTCCTGTGCACACAAAGATTAACACTCATGCACTTTACCTTAGATCGGACGACTATCGTCCCCTTACACTCACATCTGATGGTTAGGATATGTTCCTTCTCAGCACTTCTTCTCTACTTCTATGGACGCTGATCTAACGATCCAGGATTCTCCCCACAACCAATATGATGGCTACTATCGCTCCTCCTCTTGAGCTTTTATCGTCTTCCAACTTGGAAGAGTTTTGTAGATGTTCAAAGGCCTCAACCTTCGTTCCTCCTGCGAGCCCAACTATCTTGGATCTCGCCTTTTCTCTTGAAAAAGTTATGTCTTTTGAGCTTTTCGATTCTCGCAGCTGACGATACCGAAGGACTCCATTACTCCACAGATTTCCTAAGGGGATCACGACCATCCATCTCACAATGGTTCAAGGTTCGACGGTCATGATCC
The DNA here is from genome assembly GCA_009831015.1 of Picea engelmannii. Classification (NCBI taxonomy): domain Eukaryota; kingdom Viridiplantae; phylum Streptophyta; class Pinopsida; order Pinales; family Pinaceae; genus Picea; species Picea engelmannii. Next base: position 319,371 of record ML787394.1, on the reverse strand, counting down.
GACCAATACCGAGGTATCCGTCGATCGACGATGCACAGTAATTGCGGGGCCTCGACGTGCTTGATATTTATCAAACAACTCAACCTCCATAATATGGAAAGTACTCGCCCAACCTGGTCTAACTAGAGTCGTTGATCTTCTAGCCTGACGAGATCAATGACATTAGTGAATTGCGGGCCGCGAACTAGCGCGTCCGCTACTTTCACCTTCACGCTCGGCAATTATTCCCAACCATCGATTAAATCGAGCGGCTGGAGTTTGATTTAGTAACTCTAGTGAGTATTTGAATCGATCTGATGATCAGGATGGCCTCTCCTCCCATTAAACGACTCACATCCATCTCCGCTGTCAGATTATTAAGTCATCGGTAGTTCAGGTAACTTGAATATCGTTTACTTCCAAGATCCGACGGTCAGGATGTTTCCCGGGCATCCTCAGATCTAACGCTTAGAGTTAACTTTGGGACTTCAGAACTTCGGGATTTTTACCTCCCTTACGACGAAATCATTCAATTCTCCGAACTCGTGAAGCCCGAATGGCTCCAAGGGTTAACTCCCACACTCTTTCCTATATCCAACGGTCATAACAGACCATGGCTCTTTCCGAATGGATTTTTGTCCGTTATCCTTCCAAACAAAGGGACCTTCCCTTTCGATACTTCAACCTCATTACTCTTCCTGAACATTGAAAGCTATGAAAGACTTAAGAGCTCTATGCTCTTTCTCCTAAATTCAACATTTAGAAGGGTCTTCTGTACACTCTGCAGATATGACGGTCGTAAGGGTTTTCCCTTTTCTTCCGAAAAGATCCTATGGTTCCCATTACTTTGCGGTCCAACACCACTTCTATCATGGTTTTATGATACCGCTACTCCTACTGAGCTTCTTAACATGACCAAGGTAATCCTCTTGGCGCTCAGGGATGTTTCTGAGGTCCAAAATTGGTTCCTCTTAACACAATTTCCTCTTGAAACCTTGATTCCAATGACCACTTATCCAGCCCGTCCAGGCTTAGTGTTGAAACCATGGGTCAGAACTTGAGTTTTGTCCATTTTGACAATAACTCCTTCCAAAAATATTGCTTCAATTTCCACTAAGATGGTCCATCCAGGCTCAGTGTTGAAACCATGCTCTGATACCATATTATAACATCCCCATCCCTCCACCAGACTGGGAAACACTACCAACACAACCTTTACTTATCCTTTAAAGATCTGATACCAATTTGTAACGTCCTCAGCCACCAACATGCCGGGGAACGCCACTCCTGTAGCTTTGCTGCACTACTCTGATCTGTGACAGCTCCAGCCTTAACTACTGGCTATGCCACACAAAGATACTTGCGGAAAAATATGCACATCCATATGAACATAGAATGTCTATTCAATATATATATAACATATTAATGCAGAAGTAACAGTAAGCCTACACATGTAGCATATACAACATACACAGACAATACTCATCAATTACAACATAAGTACCATTACACAGCATGCAAATGAACATAAAAGCGATACTTATGTTTTCAATTGGAGTAAATCCACCAACTGCGTGCAGAACTTCCACGAACCTCCTAGCCTTAGACCGCGCTTCTCATCACTCTCAGTAGTAGGTCTCCCCCGAGCTGGGACTAAACTCCACCGGTCAAGGGAATTCTAGGCTTGGAAAGGACAATAAGGAAGTTGCACAAAGCAACAAGAAGGATCTTTTATCCTAGGACCCACTTATTCCCACAAGCCACAGACCCTCATTCCCCACACGCCTGCTCCACCCCAGGAGGATACACCTTCACTAATACAAGTCCATCGGCTAGTACACCTCCTTTACCTTGGGCTTCTGCAACAGGCTGGACAAGAAGTCCCAGAGTACTGTAGCTGCTACGGGACTCCCTTCCAGGAGAACTCACTTCCCAACAAACTATCTCACCTGGGAGAGTTTCTCACAGGCCTAACAACCTGCCTCTTCAACCAATCTTCGACTCAACTACAACCAGGTACGGGTGACAACAACAACAATAGGGAAAATGGTATGGACACCTGAAACGGTAATAGTCGAACACAAGGATATATCAAGGCTCAGTAAGAAACAAYCGATGACAACAAGCCACACTTTGTTAAGGGACTGCGTGGCTGCAACAACCAACAGTTATGACACAACACGACTTAGACCATAGAAAGAARCCACCCCAAAATGGTTAAGGTATGAACTCGGCTTTGCAGGTGTGAGTAGACTGGGTTCCCAAATCCCACAGGTAGGCTTCCGTTTCTAGTTTTCAGAGATGCATCGTTATGTAGAGGTCAGAMAGAGAGGCAAAAACAGGTTCACGTGCCGGATGGGAGAATGGCRGACCCCCCAGCACGAGCTGACACTTYAGMTTTAACTACATSCGCCTAGGTTGACACTTGTCTTCCTGGAGCTGCAGGCGCTCCATTTAACCTACGTCCCCTTTCCTGGAAGTTAGGATAATCCTGATCATGCCCACCTTAGTCTAAAGGTAATAACAATAAAATATTATATTTTTAGAGGTAMGCCCCCTAGCTTAGTCCCTAGGCCTAGATKCTTAGCCCCCCTCACTTGCCCTACCTAGTGGATCTTAGTCCCCCATCACTCTTTCTTCGTGGTCGGTCTACACACAACGATGTTTATATTTTTATTAATGATTTTTCATAATTACATATACAAAATAGGCTCTTGGCCTAATCATCACACAAGCCTCCTAGCTTATTATAACTTGGCTCACCAACCTAACAATCATGTTTACAATTCATAATTACAACAGGGGCTCTACCAGGGGATATTACAATTCTCCTGCAAATATTCAAGTATATTGTTGAGATACACAATATCCTTCGTTGCTTCTGTAGTTGCCACATATTATGCTCTATTGTGGAATCTGTTGGAACTGACTGTTTGCATGATCTCTAGGAGACAACTGCTTATCCAAGACTCATGAGATAGCCTGAAGTTGATACTTCATTTTCCTTATCCCCAATAAATTCTGAATTAGAATATCTGACCAGGTTGAAGTCATATACCTTATAGTACTTGAGTCCAAAATATTGAGTTCGTTTCAAGTATTTTAGAACTCTTTTTGTAGCAGACCAATGTCCTTCTCAAGGCTTTTGCATGAACCTATAAAGCATCCCAATAACAAGTGAAATCTCTGGTCTGGTGGTAGTAATATAGAGAAGACTTCCCATAAGCGTTCTATACTTGGTTTCATCCTCAAATTCATTCCCTTCTTTTGATGCGAGTTTCAATTTATGTTCAATTGGAGTAGAAATAGGATTGCACTCAGCCATGCCAAACTTGTTCAATAGTTCTCCAATGTACTTCTTCTGGGAGATGAATATGTACTTTGGATTTTGAATCACTTCAATGCCCAAATAGTAGTGAAGATGTCCCAAATCTGTCATCTCAAAGCCTTTCTTCAACTCTTTATTTATGGATGCAATGTAGTTCTCATTGTTCCCTATTATCAACAAAGCATCTACATATACTACAAGATATACAACATTTTTTCCAACTTTCTTGACAAACAAAGTTGCATCGTCAAGATTGAAATGCTTGAAATTCAATTTTAGAAGATGCTCAATTAACTTTTCATACCATTTTCGTGGTGCTTGTTTCAAGCCATATAAGTATTTGATGAGCTTGTCCCTTCACAACAAAGCCTTTTGGTTGAGACATGAACACATTCTCTTTCAAGTCTCCATTCAACAAAACAGACTTCACATCCATTTGAGGATTTTTCCATCCATTTTGTGCTACCATGGAAAATAGAGTATGGATGGTAGCCCGTTTTGTTGTGGGGAAAAACGTCTCCTCATAATCAACACCTTATTTATGTGAAAATCCCTTTTCCACGAGCCTTGCTTTGTGATTTTCAAGTGATCCATTTGATATGTACTTGTTTTTGAATACCCATGTGCAACCGATTAGTTTGGTTCCAAATGGAGGATCCACCAACTTCCATGTCCCATTCTTAATGAGAGCATCATATTCCTTCTACATAGCTTCTTTACATTCATCATGAGAAGTGGATTCTTTAAAGGAAGTCGGTTGAAGGTTAGCAGATAAATTCAACTCACAATCATATGAAACATCCATGTCATCTACATTACTTGTCTTTCAATTATCTACATTACCTCCATCTTATCTTGAGGACATTCTGGTTCATGTCTTTCCAACTTCATCAGGATGAACACTTTCAAGTGTTTTTGTGAGCCATTTTGGTAGAACTTTTTGAGATGGTCCAAGTTTCTCAGTTGATTGAGATGGTGTTGAGTTCTCATCAAGCCTCAACTTTCCAATCATCTCGATCAAATCATCCAAGTGAGGTCCGGGTTCTAAGGAAGTGGAGGGAACTTCTTCATGAGGGGAATATGGTGCTTCAAAAGAAGATTCCAAATATTGAACCAATATAGGGATCCCCCCTTCAAGATGTGGATTCTCATCATCGAATTCATGATGTCTTTACACAAGTAAATATGTCTAAATGATCAAGTTGCCTCTCAATAATTTCATATTTCTTGGAGGATTCAAGAAAGATGACATCTCTGGAAATGATGAATTTCTTGTTTGTCTCATTGTAAAGACGATTCCCCTTGGTGGTATTTGAGTACCCCAAGAAGATGCACTTTAGACTCCTTGAATCAAGGTTGCTTATTTTCTCCTTAGGAATCAAGGCATAGCAGGTGGAACCAAATACCTTGAGATGCCTCACCGAAGGAGTGTATCCATACCACATTTCATATGGAGTCTTGTTTTTAAGAGCATGAGATGGACACATGTTTTTGAAATAAACTACACATAGAACTACATCATCCAAAGACATTAATTTAACATTCTTGAAAAACATCATGGAACGAACCATATTTAAGAGTGTCCTATTCATTCATTTAGCCACACCGTTTTGTTGGGGATTGTACAAAACTATGGTTTGATGTTTGATCCCATGTTGGTGAAGGTAGATTTAAAATTCATTAAATGTATATTCTCTTCCATTATCAGTGCGAAGAGAGCCAACACTAGACTGAGCTTCATTTTGAGTCCATACATGAAAATTTTTAAAAGTTTTAAAAGCTTGTGATTTATCTAAGTACCCCCAACACATCCTAGTGTAATCACCAATAAAAGTCATAATATATTTGTTTCCATTTGCAGAAGGAACATGCATAGGGCCGCACAAATCAGAATGAATCAGTTCGAGTTTTCTACATGCTTTGAAAGTAGAATAATGAAAGGGTTGTTTGTTGTGTTTTCAAATGATACAAGCATCACATTGCTTCAATTTCCTAGGAATATTAGGCAAACCAGAAACACCATTCTCTCTCAACAAATGAAGAATGCCATAATTAATATGGCCAAATATAGCATGCCACATAAGACTAGATGACATTATACCCGAGTCATGATGAGAGAGGTATGCAACAATGTGTGTATGGGAAGATGTGTATTTAGCTTTAGCAGTCTTCCATCTTCCATTCTGGTCATAACAAGCATGTTATCATAATCCTTTCATATTTCAACTTTTCCACCGATCATATGAATAGATTGACCTTGTTGTATGATGTGCACAAGTGACAACAAGCTCCTTTGCAACTGAGGAAGATAGAGTACATTGTGCAAAAGAAAATTCAGGATTCCAGTAAACTTAAGCCTGATGGTGCCCATTCTTGAAGGTTTGAGACTTGATCTATATGCAAAGTACACTACATGATCTACATTGTCATCAAATTCTTCGAAGAAATCTCTTCGAAATCTCATGTGGGAGGTTGCACTTGTTTCAAGAAGCCATGCATTCCGCCAAGAAGCAATCGACGCATTAAACAGATCTTCAGTTACTCCTATATTCCAATGGGAAACAACATAATGAGTAGGTGCTTTACCTTTCACTAGTTTTGAATTTTTACCTCTATATTCTTTGATCTTCTCCCATGGAACTCTGTAGTCAGTAGCTTCATGTGACCCATTCCTTCCGCAATGGGTACAATGAAGATCATATATTTGACGAAGATTTTTCCAACCCCCCTACCTCTGAGCTTCTTCTTTCTGCGACCTTTCATTTTACAACTTCAGTCCAACCTTCTTCAATGGTTGAATGGGATGGTGATGGGTATGTGATCCCCTGATTGAAAATATAAAATTTTGGTATTGATGTCTTGTGCACATCCACGAGCCAACGACGTACACATAGATCGTTGTATAGATCAACATGTGGAGTTGTAGTCTATACAATGAATGTGTTATCAAGTAAAGTTGTCAAGGGCCATAGGCTGCAACCATGAGCGCAAAGCAAAACACTCAGATCAACTCATTCCAGGCCTGAAATCAATGACCGAAGCCCGAAATAGATCTAGACCATTCAATTAGAAAGAGCCATGCGTCATCATATCTGTCACTTTGGGAATTTTACTTTGGGAGTTTTAAAATGAGAAACATTGCCAAGTCCTGAAGCGCCCGAAGTCCCGAAGCGCCTTGAAGATAAGCCCCAGGTCATAGCATGGTCACATAGGAGGTGGGCCCAAGAAGAAAGGTAAGAGCCCAGCGCATGATTGGTGAATCGGGTTTTCAAGGAAGCAATCACGGCCGTCGGATGCATAATAGATCTGACCGTTGATCTGAGAGGAGTGATTTCATCATTCGGGCATTGGGAAATATGTAGTCAAGTAATGTGAAATATTCCTAAGCGCGAAATACTGAAGTGTCATATGGGATAAGCGTCAGGTCATGGCCGAGGTCACAAGCATGAAGGAGTGATGAAGAAGGAGATGGCGCCTGAAGCTCGAGTTTTCGAAAGTGCCTGTATTGGTCACAAAAGAAGACTTGCAGGGCCTTGAGGCGTCAAAATTGACTCGCAGAAGTCGTTGGCACTGTTTAAGAACATTCATGGGTGTCAGGCCCCATCCTAATCCCGATGAAGACAATTAATTTGAATGAGAGCGGTGGTTGAGACCTCGTCTCAGCACATAAATGGAAAGAAGGCTGAAGACGAGCGAGAGTGCGGATTAGCAATCCGAGGTTTCCTTCTGGACGAATTTCCCTGCAAAACACATAACTGAGGCAAGGTTGCATCTGACATGAGAAGGCTTGCACAGGCCGATAGAGTAGGCACCGATTGAAATCTTTGAATGTAGGGGTCCGATAACATTCCTGGTGGTTGCAACATTTTTAGTATATATAGGCAGTTTTGATATTTTGTTATGGTCGAATGGTTGAGCTAGGCTCCCTGCTATTGTAATATTTTGATTGAGAACAACTGGTTCTCTGGTTATGTATTTGTTTTTGAGACATCTTGGTTAATCTAAGTCAGCTTTCTTACTCCATATTATTTTCCTCTGATACTGAGAGAGTTCATGATTGATTGATTCACATGGATTGTTATGACTGTATTATGATGAATTTTGTATTATAGTGTTGTTATAATTTCTTTCAGTTTCTTTGAGATTTGAATTCAAGAGGATCTTGCATTTAAGTTTTTTCTCCTTAGGATGCTGGAATACCTTATGTCCACAACAGACCTCTACACTCTCCTCACCAAAGTCTTCCCTCTATTCATCCTTACTCCAACTTACTTACTTAAGTTGATTCCAGACCTCAATTGCTTGCGCATACCAGTCCAGGTTTCTGAGTTAGAACGTTATTATCATTGAGTCTTCTCCATTTGACCATCTAAAACTCATTTACATTTACTATATAAACTGATGGGTACTGGGCTTATCCTCATTACAGTCCGAGGGTGATTCCTAGTGCTAACATAAATGGCGTCATTGCCAGGGACAAATTTGAGCAGATTGAAGAGATCCCTAGGAAGAACGACATAGATCCATCTCTCGATGGTAGACAAGAGTGGGATACATAAATTGACTGTAATCATCTACCTGGCGACTCCACTGGGGAAGATCCTATTGACAGAAAGATGAAGGGAATGACTAGGTATCAACTTATGAGATTTCTGCATGAACTCTTGTTATTCTTTATCAACTCATTTTTTTTCCCCTTCACATATAACAAGGATCATATTTTGCTTTGTTTATTCGGTTGATCACCAACCTTCCTTTATATATCCATCCTTGGAGGAAGAATCCATACTTTTTGCCTGTGTTGTAGATGCCGATCCTATATCCTCAGCTCAACCTATTCATAAGGATAAACTTCACACTAAGATCCCTCTTGGATTCAATCACCCTTGCATCCCTAAGGAGGTTGAAACTGATTCGCAGCCTCCTTAGATCTCATCTCATCCTGCTGTTAATGTTGTGCCTTGCCATCAATGTGATAAGCCTCATATTCATCCCACTAGTTTTCAAACTAGAATCAGAGACATGCTATTTAAACCTTTAAAGCTTCCATATCATCTTCATCCTTATCCTCCTATTTTCTTTAAATATCTTCCTCATTTTTCTGGGGAAGATCATGTTACAGCTGAGAGGCATGTGGAGGCCTTTGAGAACTTTGTTGGTCAATTTGAGATTACTCATGATGATGTTTCCATGAGATTCTTCTCAAATTCGTTGTTTGGAGATGCTATTGTGTGGTTTAAATGTTTGGGAGCCGACTCCATTGGTTCCTAGGTTGAATTATGCAATGCATTTTTGAAGTGGTGGGGTGAGGACCAGTCCCTTGATCAGTACTGGGATGATTTTAATGCCTTGAGGTGAGAGGAAGAGGAAGCCTTGGATGTATTCAATAGGAGGTTTTACCATGTGTATCATAATATGCCTGTAGAGATCAAACCCACAGAGACTATTGCCATGGTGTACTATGTCATGGCTCAACACTCAGAGCTTGTCCTTCACCTGAGAGAAAGGAAATCAACATCTTTATCTCAGTTATTCATGGATGTTGGGGAAGTGGAGGAGAACCTCCGAGCTTGTGGTAGGATTCAAAGTCAATATCATCTCAATTCTGAGCGTAAGGAAGTTTTTTCTTGTTGTCCATATGAAGGAAAAGCTGTGGATGATTTTGTCTTCGAAGCATGTATCAATGAACAACCCTGTATTGATAGAAATCATGTGTATGAACAACTAGGAGTGACAATTACTATTGTTCCTGAAATATATATTTTTAACAGTTATTTTCCTGATAAAATTACTGATTTAAAGGATGATCATAGATATGAAAGACAAACCCTTTTTGATGAATATCCTAGCGATGATGAGAAACAAGCTAGGCTCCCTGCTATTGTAATATTTTGATTGAGAGCAACTGGTTCTCTAGTTATGTATTTGTTTTTGAGACATCTTGGTTAATCTAAGTCAACTTTGTTACTCCATCTTATTTGCCTCTGATATTGAGAGAGTTCATGATTGATTGATTCACATGGATTGTTATGACTGTATTATGATGAATGTTGTATTATAGTGTTGTTATAATTTCTTTCAGTTTCTTTGAGATTTGAATTCAATAGGATCTTGCGTTTAAGTTTTTCCTCCTTAGGCTACTGGAAGACACGATGTCCACAACAGACCTCTACACTCTCCTCACCAAAGTCTTCCCTCTATTCACCCTTACTCCAACTTACCGACTGAAGTTGATTCCAGACCTCAATTGCTTGCGCATACCATTCCAGGTTTCTAAGTTAGAACGTTATTATCATTGAGTCTTATCCATTTGACCATCTAAAACTCATTTGCATTTACTGTATAAACTGATGGGTACTTAGCTTATCCTCATTACAGTCGCAGGGTGATTCCTAGTGCTAAAAAAATGGACTAAATGGTGCTTAAAGTTGTGGGATTTCCATGAATGGACCAAAGAAGAGGAGTGTGGTATAATTATAATTACCATGAAACCAAGTTCGACCTCACAAAATCATCATCTCAACAATCATGAGAAACGATATCTCTTAAAATTTCTACCCGCAACCAGTGGTCTGGGCGAGATTAATACACTAAGAAGACAAACACATTTTGCATAAGGTGACCAAAAAGAGCACCAAAATAGTTCTCACAAGCTCGGTTTGTTAAGGCAATTCTCACATGGTTTTCAGAGAGTATACCAACGTATTGAACAACGTATACCAACCTATGCCAATGTACTAAAGAGTGTACACCAGCATATAGGTGTTGAACAAATTGCTCAACTATTCTCGACCTTACATAGTGTTCTTCTATGGAACAAATCGCTCGACTATCTTTTCTCTAGGAGGTAGGGGTGTGTGCAACAACAAGTTTGAGCGATGGGGGTGAGTGTAGTGTGAGGAAGGTCGATAGAGAAACCCTATGTGATGAGGAGTGATAGGGGCATGAAGAGAATGATTAATAGTAGGGTTCTACTTCACTGTGATCTCAGAGATGCTCAATTTGCTTGGAATAGATGACGAGGGATGATTTTGAGTGTGATACCAAAAATCGTGTGAATTAGGTTTTTTTTTGTTGTTGATAACAAATGGAAGATGGTACGAGATATGTTGAAGGCACGATGAGAAATACCGGTGAGATATGGTCATGGGAGATAGGTCATGGGAGACAAGGTCTATGGTTCAGGTGACGGGTGAGGGCTGAACCAAATGAGCGAACAATCAACTTAGAATAGTCGTCGAAGGTTGAATAATCAACAAGAATTGATTAGAGTGTGTGGAGGTGAATGCAAAGTGCATGGAGGAAAATGGTCCGAGGAAGAATAAGAGCATGAGAGAAATGCACAAAGGATCAATAAGAATAGAATAGAGAAGGACTGGAAGGCAGGTCGAGCATTTTATGTATGCAAGTAACAAGGAAATGACTAGGGAAATATTTAATGGAGTTAACCGGGCTCACCGACAGAAAAGTACCTCCACACCGATGTTCTTTGCATTAACATGATAAGTTAATAAATGCAACAATAAATAATTTTTGTTCTTCCTTAACTGATGACTCTTCCTATCACCTATGACTCTTCATATTTACATTAATGTTACAATCACACAATACCAAAGATTACATGTCCAACAACTTGTATACCTTTTTGTTAGCCTATGGAAATCTTATCAATCTTAACAAATCTTTATCTTCTTCTTCAACACCTTGTTGATTACCCAATGCAACACAATGTAGATCCTTGGTTTTCTTAAAGTGAGCCTTTCGTCAAAATACCCAAGAGCTCTTGGGAAGACCTCTTCTCCGAGATTCACCAAAAACTCAACTCTTGGACTTTCTAATCCCTTAATCTCTCAAATAGATTAACATTACTTAAATCTGTTCTTTTTTTTATGCCCTTATATTTTTTCTTTGTTTTGGTAGCTCCCTCCAAAATTCTTAAGTCCATAAAAAATATGCAAAGATCCTTTCTTTGGGGGGTCCTATAAAAGAAAGAAAATTGGTTATGATGGCCTAGGATAAGGTCTATCTTCCAAAATATTCAAGAGGCTTAGGAGTGTGTGACCTTAAAATCCTCAGTAAAGTCTTGGCAGTGAAGATATAATGGAGGTGGCTCAACAACAAATATGATTGTGAGGTATATTATGGTGCAAAAAATATGCAAGAGATGTAGCAGAAAAAAATTGCATAAAATTGGAGGTGAATCAATCAGGGTCTTTTATATGGACTAGTGCATGGCAAAGTAAAACTATAGTAAAAAACTAGTCATTCTGGGAAATCAGAGATGTGAACTCTACCTTTTTTTAGGATGAATCCTTGTAGCAACAAACACAACTATGTAGACAAGCAAACCATGAAGTCAGAACTTCATTTCACAATGCAAACATGCATTTTGTGGGTAAATATTGGGAGGAAAGACCATATTTGGTGGACATAGGATGGAGATCTTGGAAAACATGAGATACTTGGTCAATAAAAATCAATCAAGAGGGATTAAAGATACCAAAAATATAATTGAAGAAGAGAAAAACCGAAGTTAAAGACAACCATGATAAGATGAGATGGGGACAAATAGACGTGAGTACCTTTTCAATCAAAGAATCTTATAGAATGGAGGTAGGGAACACCTTACAGTTTAAAGATAAGACCTAGAAGCATGTTTGGAATCTATGTACTTGACCAAAAGTCTCCACCTTTCTATGGATGCTTGCCAAAAGGAAAGTCTTAATGTGGGATAAACAACTATGAACAAATTCCAAGAGTCTATCTCTATGTTTCATGTGCAAACAAGAGGAAAAAGCAATAGAACACCTATTCAACCAATGCAATCAATCAAATTTTATATGGGATCTAAGTGTGGTGACTTTTAGGCAGTTAGAAAAAAGAAGACATGATATTCTAGAGACCTTAAAAGAGTGAGGCTCATCTCCTTTATCAATCCCAGTCATAGACAAAGCCTGATAGCTATCTCCAAAATTTATTCTATGGTCAATTTGGAAGGAGGGAAATAGATAAATATTCAAGGGAGAACATAACAGTTTAGAGGATCTTTAGGATGAGATCACCTAGAATTTAAAAGAAACCATACTCTCAATGTCATGGACACCAGAAAGCAAAAAATGCTCATATAGAGAGAAAACAATTCTCCACCTTTGGGGCATAGAAGTAAGGAATATGTTTGAGAAAATTAATATTTCCTCCCCTCAAGATAAACCTCCATAATTATGGATTTCTTCCCCCCTTGAACTTCATAAAGCTCAATTTTGATGGGGCCTAAAAAAGAAACCCTGACCCCTTAGGACTAGGTAGCGTTTTTAGAGATGACTCAAGCCTAAATATCAATGATCTGGATTTATGAGTAGAACGAAATGAAAACATAGATTTATAATATTAACACAGATACACAGTGAGAAATAACAGATATATAGTAAAACTTGACTTCTGTTAAATGAGAAATATGCTGAAAATTGTAAAATAGAGACTGAAAACAAGCTTTCTAGAATGGTGGCGGTTTATCTTTGAGAAGAGATGTGACGATTACGCTCATTCACAAGAAGATGAGTACAATGAGGCTCTGAAGGAATTTTTACACTAAACATGAATTCCAAAACCCTAGATATCCAAAAACCTAACCCTAGGAGATGAAGCGCCAAAATTCAAGTGGGCCCTGTTGGGGTAAGTTAGTACATCAACTTCCTGGGGTCGTAACGTTTACATACAATCTCTGTTTAGGGTGCACGATAGCTTGATGGAAAGGTATTGACGAGGATATTCATTTTGGGGGATCAATGAGAGCCTTTACCTATTATTGAGGTGCCTGATCACGGAAAATGTCATTTAGGCCCTCAAAATGGCCACAGAAGTTTGGGACCTGAAAAACTGCTAAAAATAGTAAGTTGCCAAAATATTGTTTTGATCTAGTTGGAATAGGTGGGTGGTCACTGAGATCCTCTTGGATCAATCCTCCCCCCTTAGGAAGCAATGGTATCCATTGTGTTGATTTCCCCCATTAGATGAGGAAAGTTTTACTGAATTTCTCCCTAGGTGAGCCACTTGCCTTGGTACAGGAGTTGCCCTGCTTTGACAACCTGATAAAGATGGATCCTATGCTAACAAGTTCCCTTGAAATGTGTGTCCATGATATGATCATTGGATGCATTTTCCATACAGTCATGGTTGATATTTGTCTGTTCTGCTATCTCCGAGGTGTCCAATAATGGTGGAAAATAAGGCTGAAGGAGGTCCACATTGAACACTAGGTGCAAGCCAAGGAAGCAAGGAAGGTTGAGATCAAAATAATTGTCACCCACAACCTTGGTGATGGTGTAAGTTCCATAACGAAGTGGACAAAGCTTCTGATGAGGCCGTGTAAGGTGTTCTTTCTGCAAGTGCAACCAAACTTTGTCTCCCTCCTGAAACTGGTGTGGCACCCGGTTTTGATCATGGCACTGCTTGTACTTGGAATTGGAATTATGTAAAATATCCTAAACTTTTTGGAGGGTGTGTTGGATCTGCTCAATGAACCGGGAGGCTTTTTTAGCTTAAGTTGGAGCATGCGACGAGTCTGCCTGAGTGGATGCAAGAGGTAGTGCAACATCCATGGGATCCAATGGTTGAAATCCCAACCACACCTGAAAGGGGTTGTTTCTGGTTGAGCTATGTATGGCTTTGTTGTAGCTGTGGTGAACATAGGGAAGACTCTCTTCCCAGGTGTGGGGGTGCTTGGAATTGTACATCTGCAGGATGTGCATGATCATTTGGTTGACGACTTTAGTTCGACCATCTATCTGGGGGTGGAAGGAAGTGGATTTGGTGAGCTTGGTGTGCAGTAGTGACTGGAGGCTCGACCAGAATGTGTCGAGGAACCGATTGTCCCGATATGAGATAATGGTTTGTGGGATCCCAAAGTGTACCCACACTCGTTCAAAGAAGATTTTGGTAGTGGTCTCCGCTGTGATGCTCTTCTTGTAGGTGGCCATAACCGCCATCTTGGAAAAGCGATCAACAACCACAAAAACACAGTCATTTCCCCACTTGGTGGATGGAAGGCCCGACATGTAGTCCATTGAGATGGATTCCTAGGTCCTATCAGGAGTAGGTAGAGGAGTGTACATGACTTTTTTCTTATTGGCTAGTTTGGAAATAACGAAGGCAATGCATGACTAGATATACTTGCTAACATCTTGTCAAAGTTTTGTCCAATAGAAATTTCGTTGCATCATTGCCATGGTCTTTTCCACACCGAAGTGTCCTGCCACCCGACTGTAGTGGGATTCCCAAATCAACTTCGCTCGCTCGCTTGATGGAACGCAGAGATGGACCAAATGGCAGAGCATCCTGTCCTAAATATGGAAATTAGTGATAACTATGTTTGCGACCAACATCTGGTAGGTGTTGGCGAATTTAGGATCTATCTCATAGAGTTGGGGCCATTTGGAGGTCTCGTGGCCACAAGAGTCTATCACTGTGGTGAGTGCGACGACTGGAGGTCGGTTGAGGAAATCAATGACTCGGTTGGTACTTACTATTTTATACTTGATGTTGAGGTGGAACTGCTGCAAATATGTGGACCACTTCTGATGGAGGTCAATCTGCAATTTACCTTGTGTCTGCATGAACTGTAACGACTTATCATCAATGTGGATGAATTTCTCCTTCTAGAGAATGTAATGCCTCCACTAGTGGCAGGCTTTCACAATGGATTACATTTCTTTATCGTAAGTAGGGTACTTATGGAATACATTCGATAGTGTCTCACTATGATAGGCCACGAGGTGGTCGTGTTGAGTGAGGACTGCGCCCACAACATAGTTTGAAGCATCTGTCTCGATCTCAAAGGGTTATTGCAGGTTAGGTAATGAAAACACTGGGGCTGAGCACAAGCGTTGCTTCAGATCATCGAACAATTTCTTTTGGAATAGGACCCACACAATTTTTTCCTTACCACCACCCCTGGTTATTTGGTTGAGGGCCCATGCAATATGGGAGAATACCAACACGAACCTGCGATAGAAATTGGCAAGGCCTAAGAAGCTCTGAAGCTCAGTGAGCATGGTTGGGGATGGAAGTCATGGATGAATTGGATCTTGGATGGATCAACATGCACACCATGTGCATCAACAATGTAGCCCAGGTACTAGATCCTGTCCATGCTAAAGGATCATTTTTCCAAGTTGGCATATAGCTTGTGTTGTCGCAGAGTGTGCAAAACCTGTTGAATATGATGCAAGTGTTCTGCCCAAGTCTTGTTTTAGATGAGGATGTCATCCAAATACACCACCACAAAATAATTAGTGAAAGGACACAATATGTCGTCCATCATCCTCATGAAATTTGTTGGGGCATTTTTCAAACCAAAGGGCATGACCAACCATTCAAAAAGACCTTTTGACTTGAAGGTAGTTTTTCATACATCTGTCTGCTCTATTGGGACCTTATGGTAGCTAGAATTCAAATCAATCTTACTAAAGTATCTATCCCCTTGAGTTGATCAAGGATATCGCCAATTCGGCGAATCAGGTACCGATTCCCGACTGTGATTTTATTTAGGGCCCAATAATCAATGTCGAGTCACCAGGTCCCGTCTTTCTTATGCACCAACACGATTGGGATTCCACAAGATGATGAGATGGGTCATATGTGCCCTTTGTGGAGCATTTCTTGGATCTGATGCTTGATCTCGTCATTTTCTAGTAGAGAGTGGTGATAGACTGGCCCATTGGGTAGTGGTGCACCGGGGGTCAGCTTGATGGGATGCTTGACCTGACAGTGCAGAGGTACCCTAGTAGGTGATGAGAAATGTCTTTATATTCTTCCACGACCTTATCCACTTGCTTCTACTGGATGGAGAGGTTAGTCATAGAGGCCATGGATGTGGCTGAAACCTTTCACTCACTCTAAGAGAGAATCGTGAAGAAGACAAACTTCCTAGTTTGAGAAATAACCTTCCTGCATTGCTTGGAAAAGATCAAGGAAATAACACTAGGTGGGACTACCTCGGGTATCCTATACAATTTATTGTTCAAAGTAATAATAACACTAGAAGGCCTAGACTCATATACATCATGATGTTTCCATATATAAGGTTGGCCTAAAAGAACATAACAAACTTTGAGGGGAGCAACATCACACAATACCTCATCTTTGAATGGCTTGATGTCGTACGAAAAGCGACACTGTTGGTTGATGAGAAGATCGCTTCCTTGACAGAGCCATCTGATGGTGTAGGGTTGCGGGTGTGGCATTGTTAGCAAGACTAGCCGCTTGACGACCTCTGCTGAGATGAGGTTCTTCTAGCTACCGCTATCAACGATGAAGTGCAATAGAGTGCCTTTCACCCACATCTGTGAATGGAAGAGGCACTCGCCTTCCTATGACTCATCAGGTTCATTGGGATGGATCTTGGTGGTAGCAACAGTGGCACTGGGTTCCACGTTAATGATCCATCTCCCCTTTTCTGGTTCTGACTAAGTGTTGAAACTCAGATATGATTTATAGGCTTTCACCTCAACCACCAATGACTACTTTGAGCGACAATCAATAGTGTTATGCCAGGGGCTCTTATGGAAGTCACACCACTTCTCGATATCTTTCTTCGTCTTCCCATTGTCCTTATTTTATTTTGGATTAGACTGGTTGTCCTGAGGTTTCCCATCTTTGATCTATCCTTTGTTTTGCAGGTTGGGGCTGCCCTTTCCCTGCTTCTGCTGTGAGGGGTTCCCAAATCCAAACTATTGTGTCTTTTGTTTAATCTTCTGCTCGATTTTGACGACATATCGATAGGCCACTCCCAAGGATGAGATGTCCAAAAAATCAATTTATGTTTGGATGTATCTATGTAGACCACCGCGGTACTGGAGCACCGGATGTCGCTCAGAATATTTGATACCCAGCTTGGTGCTCAAGGTATGGAAGACATTGGTGAACTCTGGCATTGTTTGGTCTCTTTCCTGCCGTAGTGTGGTCCATATTGTATACAAGTCATCATAAATTATAACATGGTAGTATTGTTCCTTAATATCATCCCTGAAGGAACCTCAAGTGGGTGCAACTGCGAATAATGTGGATCCCTCTATTTCCTTTTTCTCATAGAAAGTCTCCCACCAATCTTTGACACGGGGGACGACCTTGAGGAGCGTAAATGTAATCTTTTCTCTATCGGAAAAGTTGTGGACAAAAAATACCCTTCTAGACGGTTTAACCATTTATATATGACATACACATCTATCTGACCTTCAAATATAGGAATATCAAAATTGATCTGGATTTTGTAGCTTGAAGGGGACGACACCTCCGCTTGAGGTGGATGTGTCTCTTGTCGGCAACCATCGAAGGATTTGTGCAAAGTTGTCCATCATTAGGTTCCTCTCTCACTAAAGGGATTCCTTGAGCAACATGTTGAAAGGATCTCATGTCCCATCATATTTATTTTCGCGTTCCATTGATGGTTTCTTGGGCGCGTGAGAGCAATTTTCCTCAAGAGAAACAAGCTCGAGACCCAACTCTCTATACACTAACCATGTCTGGGACATGCACTAAAAAATGACAAGGAGGAGACCGCTCTGATACCACTAATTCATATTTATGAACAAAACGAAATGAAAACACAAGTTTATAATATTAACATAGAGACACAATGAACAATAACAAAGATACAATAAAACTTGACTTCTATTAAATGAGAAATATGTTGAAAACTATAAAATGCAGACTGAAAACAAGCTTGCTAGAATGGTGGCAACTTATCTCTGAGAAGAGATGTGAGGGATACATTCATTCGTAAGAAGATGAGTACAATGAGGATCTGAAGGAATTTTTAAAATAAACATGAATTCCAAAACCCTAGACATCCAAAAAATTAACCCTAGGAGATGAAGCACCAAAATTCATTCCAAAATTCATGTGGGCCCCGTTGGGGTAAGTTAGTACATCAACTTCCTGGGGTTGTAACTTTTGCATACAATTTCCGTTCAGGGTGCACGATAGCTCATTGGAAAGGTCTTGATGAGGAGATTCATTTTGGGGGATAAATGAGAGCCCTTGACTATCATTGAGTTTCCCTATTGTGAAAAAACCATTGTTTAGGCCCTCAAAATGGCCTTGGAAGTTTGGGACTCGAAAAACTGCTAAAAATAGTAAGTTGCCAATTTTTTTTTTGAGCCAGTTGGAATAGTTGGATGGCCACCGAGATCCTCCTGGATCACTCAAATTATTTACAAGGTATTTGGGGACAAATACAAGCAACTCAACAAAACATGTAGCTATGAAAATATGCCTTCTTATAGTGATCACATAGGGATATGACTAGCTTATTGTAGAGGGAGATTCCCCGATTCTGA
This sequence comes from Picea engelmannii, assembly GCA_009831015.1. Taxonomy (NCBI): domain Eukaryota; kingdom Viridiplantae; phylum Streptophyta; class Pinopsida; order Pinales; family Pinaceae; genus Picea; species Picea engelmannii. The sequence goes on along the minus strand of ML787394.1, from coordinate 300,729 downwards.
TAAGTGCTCTTAAATTATTATGAAATTGAACCCCAGTGGACAAGTCAATACACAAATAGAGGATTTCTTCTACACTAGAAGAAATAGCCAATTTCTCAACTTGAATCCCTATGCACATACCCCCTTCATGTCAAATGTAAAGAAAAAATATTGGTATATTGACTAGCCAATGAAGGTGTAATGACCAATCAAGATCTAGATATCGATTGTAATAACGTGGAAGAAAATTATCTAGAGTATTTCTCCAACATCAACACTTTAGATGGATATTCCCTGCATCAGGTGTAAGGGAGGAAGGGTGGTCGACATTTGGAATTACTATGGTATATTGCTCACACATGGGAGGAGGGGGAGAAGGATGAGGGGGGTTATGTCAACTTGCCCCCTCAGTCCTTTAAATGAATTTGCATTTATGTATCTACGAGTAAGCATCACGACTCTGTGTGGGAAAGGAGGGGATTACATGAACAAGTATGTTCCTGTTATGATTTTTTAATGAACTTAGATCAAGACCCTTCAAGACATGTATGTTGTGGATATTCATAGCTTGGATTTTATGGTTGTTCTCCTTGTTTCCTCATAAAACAAAGAGATATTATCTATGGTAGGAATTAGTTTCCTAGGCTTAGAGTTCTCTGGAATACCCTCATCCAGAAGTAGCTCAACCTATAACAATTTTCGGATAAGGGACTAGTGTTCTTTGATATATGATGGGAATAAGGAACCAAGGGTACTATATTCTAAATAAATTTGAAATTCCCAAGACATTTTGGAAGATTTGTGTCTATGGTATTCTTCTTGCAGCCTTGGGAATGAGTAGCCTTAGTTTCGAAGGATGAGTGGCAAGTTGGACAAAGGGAAAAGGGCAATGGAAGACAACCAACCCTCTCATACTGGCATAAGAGGTACACCTAGGTCTTGTAATTCCACCTGAAGGGTAACTCCTCCAACAAGCCTAGCAAAGAGAAATTGGAGGCTAGAAAATCAAGAAATCTTTATCATAAGAGGTTTCCTCCTAACATCAAATTGGAGGTTGAGAGAATTGAGAATAAATTTTAAGAGAGGTGAGGCAACACCGCTTCCGAGGAAATCGATGATGAACTCATGGAGTGTATTCCAGATATGGGATTCACCCAAAATCATGATACAAAGTATTTTAGGAAGGTTTATTTTTATTGCCGAACCAAATCCATTGTTACTTAGGTTATTGAAGAAATGGGCTTTCAATAGAAAGCCTTTATGGACACACTAGAATTTCTAGATAAAGAATATGAAGCATTAGTTAAAGTTCTTTGGGACATGGAGGTAGTGTGATAGGGGTAGGAGTAGAAGCACAAAGAATAGGTCCCCGTATCTGAGACTCCTGTTGATACCAACCCATCATTCATCTATGTGGATTTAGAGTTTGAAACTGAAGAGTAGGTGCTCTATTCTACATTTTTTCTTTTTTTCTCTCATTTTAAATAGTAGGATAAGTATATGTTCTATTAGGTTTAGTAGTAGGAGACATATATCCCATGTTGAATTCTTGTTAAACTCTACTAGAAATCTAGCTAGGTTTTGCTAGATTACTGAGTTAATTCCTCCATCTTATTATATTTATAATTAGGTTATAGGCTCAAAACATCATATGTTAACTCTGAACATCACTAATACTTATGTTGGGTTCATAAACATCAATTAGCCATCACACACCTATCTATATAGTACTCTTGTTGGGTTCATGAACATCACCAATAGTTTTTTTACCCATTATAAACTTGTTTACCTTTATGACAATTTAGAGTAGAGTATGACTATATCTTTTACTATACAATTTTAATAACGACGAAGGTGTTCTTTAAGCGAGAGTTTCTTTTCCAGTTTCGTCCAGTTTCTTCGTCTGTCAAGAGTGTATGGAAGAAATCCATGTGTCAGTGTAGTGGCAACGCAATTATGGTTCAGAACGTTACAACCGGTAGAAGAACCTCTTATGTGGAAGCGATGCTATACTCTTACTGATATTCTCTGAAGCTTAGTTCTATTGATTTCTCCAAGAATTCATTAACAAGACCAATGTCGATCGATCTCATCAGCGAGACCAACGATGAAAGCTTTTCTCAAAATCCTGAGCTATGTGGTCAAGGCTTAGATTCTCTGCGACCTTTGATTTTCATTAAAGTGATGTTTATCAGAAAAGATGGATCATTAGTGGGATTGTATTTACATTCTTTATCATCAACATGCTCATCAAAGGATGCATATTGCATAAATGAGATATTAATAAAGTGAACATGCGAGCATTTTGGGAATGAAAACCTTCCACAAGCTCAACTTCGATGAGCATGAAGTTCTGGAGTCCGTGGACAAGGGTCATGTTTCTTCTGACTCCTCTATTTCTGTATCATAAGGCACTTTTGAACAGGTCAGAAAACCTTAATATGTACATTTCAAAGTATTCAAACTCAAAGTTAAGACAAGGTGCGACTCTAAGAGTTAAATAACCAGCCTCTGTGTTTAAATGATATATGTTTTCATAATGTTAGTTATTTTCCACGTTTTTCTCCCTCTTCAGTATAACGTTGTTCAAATTTCCTGTGTTTCCAACTTGGTGAATTAAATTTTGTTCTTTTGTCCTAATTTTTCCAAAAATGTTTTTGACAGGAGAGTTTCTAGGTGAAATGGCAGGCATGACATGAAATTTCCCCAAAAAAGATAAAACCAAAGGACTCACATTTTGTTGATGTTGATACTGATCACATGGATCCTCAGATGTGCATTGTATATGTGTGTGATATAGATCAATATATCCATGATAAAGAGGTAAATGTTTCTGGAGTTGCTTTCTAGGAATGCACAAAAGATTAGAGGACATTGTTGTCAGTGAGATATAGATTTGTGAAAATTATCTCTGTTACCCTTAGCACAATAGATATTATACTACACTATACATTTGTGCACTTTGTCATCTTCATATGTTTAAGTTTTTCTGTTAAACCTTTTCTTTCAAAACTCTCCCCGAACCCATCCTACAACTTTAAGTTATTGCTTTTGAGGACAGTCCTACATGTGCCCGATTGTTTCCATTTCCCTAACGTTATACTAATACTATTATGTAGGTCTTACAACAATTTAAAACCATGATCTTGGATACAATTAAGATTGATTGTTCAACCATTTCCAACTACTTGTTTTCCTCAATGTTGCATTAAGAGTTCTCGAGTAAAGAATGTTGCATTATTGATTTCATCGTGTGATTGAGTTATGTCTATAGTTATAGTCTGATATGTTGGGATTCCTTGCATTGAAGGAAAAGAGAACCATCCAAGAGTCCTTCCACTTCGATTATGAAAACCACTTGAATTAAAAAAGCCTTTCATTTCATGACACAAAACAAATAGATGGTAAACTTACTTGAGTAGAATATGGTATTGTTTTATTTGTTAATATGGGGTTTTCTTTGCATCGCTCAAATAGAACCATAGAAAATATGTATATCGATTAAGTTTTTTTCTTTTATTCTACACTTGAAAATCCAACACACTTCAGGGTTTTGTTCCTCTATTAATTATTCATGAACCATCCAACACACTTCTCTTATCTTCAACTTCAAATAATATATCATCTTGATTCAATTCAACATTCTCTTTCCCCTGCTTCAAGGGTATGCTAGTATAATAATACTCCAACTTAAACAAAAACAAGTAGATAAGCCATGTAGTGGCTAGTACCTTCCATTAATGGTAAGATTAAAGACAATAATAATCTATAATAGGACATATTCATAACAACATAGGTGAATAAACATAAATACAAACATTTAAAAATAGAAATACATCCAGAAAAGACTATAAAATTCGGGAACTACAATTCATCCAGAAAAGACTATAAAATTCGGGAACTACAATTGAAATACAAAGTTGATTAGCAGGAAGGAAAAGCACGGAG
>ML787394.1:209864-268948 GCA_009831015.1 Picea engelmannii | reverse complement strand
TTTATTAATTTATATTAATAAGGCATTTATATTATTTTGTATTGTTTTATATAACTATTACATTATAACAATAATGCATTTGTATTGTTTTGTATTGTTATATAAGGGGATGGACTATCCATGTTTCCATGACATGGATTTGGGATGATTGCTAACGTGTTTCCAGCTAGTGCACCCCCAGATGAAGCTCAGAGTTTGACTCCCATGGTGACTTTGTGTTTCTTAGGATAGGTTTATTACAGTTTCAATATTAAAATGGTTCCTTTTGGATGTTTTTCCTGCTCATAATGGAGAGCTTCACATTTATGAACCTGATGTCCAACTCATTTGGATACTACATTGACCCTACTTTAAGCTAAACCTGATTTTCAAGGGTGTCCAGATCGTTTCCTTCCTTCTCCTTTGAACTTGAGATATATACTAGTTAGATAGTGATATTATCCTTGGTTTTGGGTGACTCGACCACTGACTTCCTTGAACCTGAACCTTTATTGCTGATTATTTATTTCTTATAGCTTCATTTTTTTCTGTCCCTTACAGTTGGATCTTCTCTACCTATTAACAACAATATCTATGTCCCTTACAAACAAATTTCTTCTAGCTTACATACAATGCTGTTTTTTCCTTCACCTTTTCAACTGATCGACTTACTCCCACCTTTCACTTACCTCTGCCACTATTTGTACTCCCTCCCTAACATATTAACATTTATCCCTTTTGGACTTGACCTTTTCTGTCTCCCTCTTAACCCATACTCCAGTACTGCTGCTTCGAACCTTCTCTTTTTTAATCTTTCAGTGTGAGGTGGCTACTCTTGAAGAGACCTCCCAACACCTTCCAATGAGGCAGAGGTCAGTGCACTAATGAGTGCAGCTGATGAAGCCATATGGAAGCATTCCAGACTCTTCTCCTCACCGGTTGAACTTCTTGCAACTCCGTCCTCTCCTCCAAACTTATTACCAAAGGTGACGAAACAAACAAACTTGCTACATACTAATTCTACTGGTCTTCTTACTACAAAAATGCATCCATCTGCCTCTCTTCTTCCTGGATTGACTTCCTCATTGGGGCGCATAGACAGGAGAAAAAATAAAGCTCAACTAGAGTGAGGTCGTTCCTCATAGTCATGGATACCAAATCCATTGGACAAAACTAGGCTGTGGAAGCCAAATAAAAACAAGAGACGTCTGATAATGGGCTCTGATGTGGGTCTAGAGGAAAGCGCATGACTATCCCTCTGTGGTCTGGTGGGCAGGTTCACCTACCGAGCTCTTATTTTCGACTTGCCACCGGATTGGCTTCTAGATAACTGACTACCTATATTTGGCTATGCTCCTGAGCTCATTTCTTTATCATTTGGCTGGTTTGGGTTTATTTTTAACTCCCCTAAAGATTCACAACTTATTCTGGACACCTTTTGGACCATGGGAAGGGGCAACTTGATGCTCAAAAGGTGGAGGGTCTCTTTCAACTCATTAACGAACTCCTTCCGCTTTTGACATATTTGGGTTCTCTTACTTGGGCTGCCATTACAGTACTGGACTGAGAAGGCACTGGAGGCCATCGAAAACGAACTAGGTCATTTTATTTGTACTGAACCAAATCTCTTGAAGAGCTCAAACAAAAAAATGGCAAGGATATTGGTCGAGCTAGACATCCATGCTGGACTCCCGGAAGTCTTAGACATTTTATGGCGTGGCCGCACAATGATCCAACGCCTGGATTACCTCAGTATTCCATTTCATTGCTCAAAATGTCACCAAACGGACCATCTCTGTCGCAACTGTACAGGAGCTCCGGAGGAAGAAGAATCTAAAGGATCCTATCTCCGCAAACTACCTAGGGAGGATTCTACGGGGGTGGATTCCTTCACACTAGGCATTGATGATTATATGGACGAAGAGGATGAGGAACATTTCGAATCTTCTGAGCTACAACAGTCTCCTCCCTCACTCACGGGTAAGCTTAAACATTATCGCCCTTCTGTGTATTTCACTCTTTCCTCTTGGGAAAGGCACCGGTTAGATTCCTCCACTATCTTGGGTCTTGTCCCAAAACCCACTTCTATACCCGAGTCGTGTAAACCACTCATGGATTTGTGAAATCATAATACGTCCCTTCCACCTGTGCCTCCGGATTCCATCTTGTCTGATGCTCCTGCTACCATACTTACCCCCACCTCGGAAGCTCACCCTTCAACTCTGCCTCACATTACGGGTGGGGTCCTCTCGGTTCCCTCCCCCTCCCCCTCCCCCTCCCTACCCACTATTTTCAATACTATGACCGAGACAACAACATTGTCTACCTCCCTACAGATACAAGACATTGTTTGTATGGATTTTACCAACTCAAACCCCTCTCCATTGGTTTTTCACTCACCGGTCCAACTTCCTATATTTTTAGGTAAATCTCCTATCAATGATTTGCATGATATTCCTTCTTCCTCATGTCTTGAACCATTAAATGACCCTACAAACAAATATTTCTTCTGGTCTTGTGGCATGGGTCTTGAGACATCTCCTATAAAAACTCGCAGTGCTCGGAGGAAAGCCTTCTCCACTGCCACTCCTTCTTCTATTCCTTCTGTGGATTCGAATGACCTTGGGGTGCTTAGAGGCATTAAATCCCTAGCCAGGTCACGTCCATGATACTCTTGTCTCTAAACATTTGTGGGATTGGAGGCGCCCTAAAAAAGGCCTCTCTTCGACGCTTGATAGATACCATTCACCCTACTATTATTTTTCTTTAGGAAACACTTGTGGATGCAAAACGTTCTCATGCATTTATCAATGGGTTAAATCCTAACTGGTTTGTTAGTGCTATAAACTCGGTGGGCACATCGGGTGGATTACTTATTGCTTGGGACATTGCCTTATTTTATCTAAAGGATTTTATTTTCTATGGTGGAATCCTTTTGACAGGCACTTGTTGCGCCAACAAGAGACATGTAAACATCCTCAATATTTATGGACCTTGTACTGACAAATTGGCTTTCTGGTTAAAGGTTTCAGATTCCAGCCTTCTTGCTAAACCAAATCTCATCTTGGCGGGGGATTTCAACCTCATATTATCTTCTTCCGAGACCCAAGGATCAAACAATTCTATTGATGCAATGACTTTACAATACAATGCCATCTTCCAACATAACAATCTCATAGACCTTCTTCCGGCTGAGATGGCCCCTACCTGGAGAAATGGAAGGTCAGGCACAACAAATATCTCTAAACGCCTCGACTGATTCCTCATATCAGATTCTCTTCTACAACAGGTCGAAAGATACCAAACTTGGGTTGCATATCCATTCATCTCGGATCATGCACCCATTATCCTTCAACTCGATTCCTATTCTCACCACTCTCCCTATCCTTACAAATTTAATCCTATCTGGATGGGGAATCCAGACTTTGAGTGATTGGTCAAGGAGGTTTGGTCTGATAAAAGCTTCATAGATGAATTGGATGCTCAGAGGAGACTTGCCGAAAAACTAAAGTTACTAAAACAAGGGTAAAAGTCCAGGCTAGACAACAATTAACAAAGACATTTGATCGCCCGTCTCATATTGAACAACAAATACATAATCTTATTATTGAAATCTCTGCGATCCAGGGTAATGCACACATGAATCTACAACAACACTTAAAACTTATTGAGACAGAGCGGACTAGTTTTCTACTAATTGAGGAAGTCCACTGGAGACATAAAAGTCGGGCCACCTGGATCACTTGTGGTGACAGAAATACAAAGTATTTCCACAAATTTGCGAGCCACAGAAGAAAATCAAATCATTTATGGGAGCTTAAATCAGACGATGATGTTCCTATCACTGGTCAAGAAAATATCCTTGATGCATCTTTCTACCACTTTTGATCTGGATTTTATGAGGAGAACGAAATGACTATAGATTATTACCAGATGCTTAACACAGAATAACAGAGATACAATAAAATTGGTTTTCTATTCAATAAGGAAATAAGATGAAACTGTAAAATGTAGCGGAAAACAATCTTGCTAGAATGGTGGCGGCTTATCTTTGAGAAGAGATGTGATGGCTGCGCTCATTCACAAGAAGATAATTACAATGAGGCTCTCAAGGCCTTTTTACCATAAACAAGAGTTTCAAAAACCCTAAACATTCAAAAACCTAACCCTAGGAGATGAAGTGCCAAACGTCATGTGGGCCCCGTTTGGGTAAGTCAGTAATTCAACTTCTTGGGGTTGTAAATTTTGCATACGATCTTCATTTTAGGCGTATGATAGCCCATTTTAAAGATCTATCCAAGGACTACAACAGTTGCACAAAATTTCAGAACCCGACAATTGCTAGAAAGTTGTTTTGAGCCAGCTGGAAAAGGTGGGTGGCCACCGATATCCACCTGGATCAACTTCAAATCTACCCACAGAGATACTGGAATCACAAATATCAATGATCAAGCTACAATCATTGGCCTTTATCCTAGAATCATCAGTGACAGTGAGGCAGAACTTCTATACAATCCTTGTTCAAAAGAGGAAATCTGGAAGGCACTTAACACGTTCAAAAAAGACAAAAGTCAGGCCTAGATGGCTGGACAGTTGAATTTTACCTCCACTTTTTTGACCTGATTAGTGATGATCTTTGGGATCTCGTAGAAATCTCTAGACGTAGAGGAACAATTTATCGTGCTCTAAATTCCACATTTCTGACTTTGATCCCAGAATCAAATCTTCCCTGTTTCTTCAACGATTTCCGTCCTATCACTCTTTGCAACCTCTGTTATAAGATTATCACTAAAATACTTGCCGATAGAATTAAACCTTTTATGTCTCGTCTTGTCTCAGAGGAACAACTGGGTTTCATCAAAGGTAGGTAAATTCTTGATGCTATTGGATCGACCCAGGAGGTTTTACATAGTATAAAGCACAAAAAATTACAAGCACTGGTCTTAAAGTTGTATTTAAAAAAGGCATTTGACTGTGTCAGTTGGGACTACCTTAGAATGATACTATTGCAATCGGGTTTCGGTTATCACTTCACAAGCTGGATTATGGGGTGCGTGACTAGTGCAACCATTGCGGTACTGGTCAACGGTGAAGATACATCTTTCTTCAGAAATGAAAGGGGCTTGAGACATGGATGCCCTCTCTCCCCGCTCCTTTTCATATTGGCTTTGGAAGGCCTGAACATTCTCCTCAAGACGAAACAACAAGAGGGTCTTATCACCGACATTAAGGTATCAAGATTGACAAAAGTTCTGCACCTTTTCTTTGTGGATGACATCATTATTGCCATCAAAGGAGACTTAAATGAATGGGTAGAAATCAAAAGGATTCTAAATCTCTTTTGTGGTGCATTGAGACTTCAGATAAACAAAGAAAAATCCACCTTCCACTACTCTGGCCACTTGGCGGCAGATCTAGATACCTTCAAATCAATTTTTCCTTTTGGTTATCAAGAGCTCTCACCGGGTTTCCGTTACCTTGGCTACTTCCTCATGCTAGACTGCTACAAAACTATTGATTGGACTTGGCTGTTGGTAAAATTTGAAAATCGTATTGCACATTGGTGCAATCGATGGCTCACATTGGGTGGGAGATTTATTCTCTTAAAATCGATGCTCGAAGGACTGGCGGTCTACTAGATGGCTCTAGCCAATATCCCTTCCTCCATTTTGAACATGATCAAGAGATTGATGTTTTCATTTGTTTGGTCTGGCAATGCAAATCAACATACTGTTCATCCCTGTAGATGGGATTTCATTGCTAAGCCAAAGTTGGCAAGTGGATGGGGATTTCACAACCTTACAATCTTCAAACAAGCATTGGATACCAAAACGTTGTGGCGTGTAATAACTCAGGACGACATTTGACACTGCATTATTTTTGGGAAATACATCTACCCGCTTTCACTTGTTTGATGGCTCAGACTACCTGTTATTTATACATATAATGCCTCACCGATCTGGCAATATATCACAAAGAACCTAAAATTCATTCACCAATAGATTTGTTGGAAACCAGGTTCGGGTCTTGAAATACACATTGGCAGGGACTCTATTCCGGGGCTTGGAATGAAGGCATTCCTCTCACAGGATTTACTGGAACAACTAAAATTGTCAAAAATCTACTTCCTCTTTCAAGCGCAAATACTCTCCGTCGATAGGATTTCCTGCACAAGGTGGAAAACTAGCGCAGACTTGGGATTATTGGGCGCTCTAGCACAAGAGTGGACAACTTTTTGCTTGGTGTTTAGTGGTGCGGGGATTTGTCTTCATGCAACAGATGACATTTTTCTGTGGAATGGCGGGGACAACTCTGGACAAATGACTGTAAGGAATGTTTACAAGGCAATCTCATCTACTATCTAGATTCAAAGGTGCACTGGTTGGCAAAGAAAACTTTGGCATTGGCCTCTCCCACTGAAATTAAAACTCTTTATATGGCTTGCTGCAAATGACAAGATTTCAACTTGGGATATTCTTCAGCGTCGGGGATGGATAGGTCCAAATTTGTGCTTCCTCTGCCGCAACAATTCTAAAACCATCTTCCACTTATTTTGGGACTGTCCTATTACAAAACTGTTTTGGATTAAAATCCTATCAGTCTTAAATCAAAATTTGATGTGGATGGGTTCAAATATGCATGACTCCCTGGAGAATTGGTCCCTACAGGTCACCAACATCCCACGTCTACTAGTTCTTGTTTGCTGGTATGTCTGGATCTCCCACAATAAGGCGATTTTCGAGAGTACACCTATCTCCTTAAACACTATTTGCTTCTTTATCTTGGGGGAGTTGAACTCCAAAAGGTTTAAAAAGATTTTTGCCCCACGAGCTATTCATCTTCTCACACATATGTGCGAAAACTGTGCATGGTTCGACGGGGCTTCTCAAAAACCGGGCTTGCATTGTGGACCTGGTGGGAGGATACAACTCTGTGATGGCTCTTGGATCACTTGGACCTTAAACCGTGGCATCAGAACAAACACAAAAACCGAGCTACTTGGAGCCTGGGTCTCCCTTTTTTTGCCTTCTCGTCATAATATTTTGGATCTTCATGTGAGAGGAGATTCCAAAAATCATTATTGACTGGTTAAACAAAAAATGAAAGCTTCAAGTTGCAGCATTGGAATGCTGGAAGGGTAGAATCACTGAACTCTCATAGACCTTCACACAAATCATCTTCTCACATATTTTCAGGGAGCTAAATTCAGAGGCTGATATTCTATCCAAGAAAGCTTTTCTGGAACACTCTGGTATTTTGTCCTATCAACACTGGATAGGTGGACTTGAGAGCCATACTCACCGCATTCCCCTATTCTAGCTTATTGTCTGATGTTTTTGTCTTTTGCTGATCTCTCTTTTCTTTATACTGCTTGTAGATTGGAACTATCCATTTGTATCCTATGTCCTAGGATGGTCTGATTTATCTGCAACCAGTTTATGCTTATTTGGATCTTTCTCCTTTTTGATAGGGATATTAATTTGGTATCTATTTGATGTGCATGGCGCAATCATTGTTTGGACACAGTATTGTATCTGTATCCAAATTCAATACAAAGCAAAAATTTTCTTTTGGAAAAAAAATATTGTTATATAAAACTAGAATATTGTTTTATTTTAAATTTATTAAATATAATGAAGAATTAAGTTTATTGAAGTGAATTTTTTTCTAAAATATTTTATTAAAAAAAATACATATCTAAAAAAATTTAATCTATCAAAAATTCATAATTAATAGAAATATATAAATCCAAAACAATTGCATTATATAAAAAATTTAATCCGTCAAAATTTCATATATCCAAAATTAATATAAATTTCTGAATGTGCTAGCAGTCTATCCAGCGTCCACGAGTTCAAACAATATATCTACCGCAACCATCCTGCACGAAATAGCATAATGAAAACCTTAATCTAAGTTTTTTAGAGCATTCAATTTTAAAGTTCTTGTCACCATCTTTAGTGATATATATGGCTCATAGATTTATTGATTAACCTAATTTGGCTCTGAAATGAAGAGAATGCTTAGAATGAAATAAGAAGAAATTGATTTGTGTGCAGGTTGCAAGTCGTTCATCTAACTGTCTAAAAAACAATTTCTAAATTCCCCGTGTCATGGTTGGAAGAAATGTTTAATGCCGTTGCATTTTCTTTTTATACTTCATTGTCATTGGTTGATTATGGATACAACATTTTATTTACAACCTATTCATCTATTCACATTGAAAGAAATATTCATCTATTCACATTGAAAGAAAGTAAGTTAATAATCAAATCTAACTCATTAAACACGACTTTTTTTTTTCCAAAGAAAATTTGATTGAAATTATATTAAGTTTATAATTTCATTTACATCATCAAAACCATGTTAATGGTCTTCCCACAAGTTCAATACAATAATAATAATAATAATAATAATAATAATCTATTTTTAAGGTCACAGCCAAGCCAGCACACCAAATTGGTGTATTAGACCCCCTTGTTTGTGGGACAAGGGACCCCCCTCCGCCCAACGATTTGACTGGTAAAGTCTACGAAGGTATACATACCCTACCCCCCTCTGGATTTGAACCTATGACCTCTTAAGAAGAAACACATGTTCTTAACCATAAGCTAGTCACTACTAAGGATAGATTTAACTGTCCTTACCCAAAAATTATCTATATTCCTTTGCCCTACTAAGTAAAACCAGTTAATGATGATTACTAATCCATCACAAAAAGGATATTGGATCATTAAACACGACCTTAGCTATAATGTGAAGTATTCACCACTTACCTATTATTATGTAGGGTTTCATGGCATCTTTCGCTTGTTTAAAAATAGACCTAATGCAAGGCCCAAATGCTTTGCAAAGATAGAATCCATGAAGATGAGAAGTGGCATGTTACTTTTTAGTGCCCCTTTTCTTGATCCTTCTTTGGTGGTCTGCCCCTAATCCTAATACCAAATTCACATTGAATCTGTGCATGCTTATGCATGAGAAGTATCTATTGGACAATGTGCCGTAGTGTAAAATCACTTAATTTCTCTATATTGCAATCATGAAACTAAATCACTAATGACAATGCAAAAAATAATGTTGAAATTGTTGGTGATTGTCAATGACAAAAGCAAGAGAAGGTCTCTACAGACGATTACGAGAGTTGAAGGTAAAATTCATTCAATAAAGCTATTATCTTACCATTAACTAGATTTTGAATGCTAATAAGTGATGGATAGCTATTTTATTCTAGGGGTAGAGTATATATGAAGGAGAAAAAAGTTAATTGTGATAAAGAAACCAGAATTGGGCATTGCAAACATACATTTATCGTATAAGCTTGTTGACGTACTAGTTGTCGAAGGAGAATCATGGACTGTTTTTCTTCTTCAACCTTGTACATGCAAGGTGATCTTGACAAGATCCCTGAGTGACCTTAGGCCTGCGGGGAGGTCTGGTGGTGGATTTCTACCTTGTAAATGCAAGGGGATCTTGATGAGATGTTTGAGTGACCTTAAGTGTGTGGGGAGGCATGTTGGTGGATTTCTTAGAGGATGAATGCTATGCAAGGTGCCGACTATTCTTCATGCATCCTTCCACGTAGTGCACACAGGTCACCATGAGAGGAAGGGAGGCATCTCATTAGAATGCAGCACCCCCGACCCTATACTGCAACACCCTGCAACCATAGACTATAGAGTCCGTAGACTCCAATGCCACCAAAATAACCAACAATATAATTTATTTTAGAAAATAATTTTAAACTCTAACAAATAAGTAATAAATTTTGCAACACACCAGTGGAATAACCTTAAATCAAAAAGATTTAAACCAATAACAAATTCAATAGAAGAAATTAGGAAAGGAAAAAATAAAATATTATTATGAGAAAAAAACAAATAATAAATATATTTAAAATAGCAAATTCAAGAGAGGAAATTAAAAAAATATATTATTTATGAAAAAAAAATCAAATAATAAGTATATTTGAAAAACCTTGGCCTATAATTTGTAAATTAATAACATTTTGAACCGTAACTATTGCTATAGTAACTGCTTTGTCACGTAATAATAAAAGAAATGAATTTTAATTCAAATCAAAATCTTTTGACTCAAATGTTAAGACTTTTAATTCAAATCAAAGTCTTTTAACTCAAAATGTTAAGACTTTTAATTCAAATCAAAATCTTTTAACTCAAAATGTTAAATGAATTTTAATTCAAATCAAAATCTTTTAACTCAAAACTTTTAATTCAAATCAAAGTCTTTTAACTCAAAATGTTAAGACTTTTAATTCAAATCAAAGTCTTTTAACTCAAAATGTTAAGTACGTTGATTTGACTAAAAATACTTTGTTTTGAATTAAAACCTTTCCTCTAAGCTACTTGGATTTGAATTAAAAACCTTTCCTCTAAGCTCCCTCCTTGATGCAGTTAATAAATAATACCCTAAATCTATGGGAAAATATTTCAAATCAAAGTCATTCAATTGGTAAGATGAGTCAATTTATATGAATTTATATGATAATAAATAATACCCTAAATCTATGGGAAAATATTTCAAATCAAAGTCATTCAATCCCTCTTGATGCAGTTAATAATTAATACCCTAAATCTATGGGAAAACATTTCAAATCAAAGTCATTCAATTGGTAAGATGAGTCAATTTATATGAATTTATATGATAATAAATAATATCCTAAATCTATGGGAAAATATTTCAAATCAAAGTCATTCAATTGGTAAGATGAGTCAATTTATATGATGTAAATATTTTTTTAAGAAGAAAAAAGGATTATAATTTTTTTTATATAAGATTTGAAAAATAAAAAATTTATTAATTTAAAAAATACATATAATTGTCAATAATTTAATTACTAAATGAATTGTTTATATATATATATATATAATTTGTTTATTAATAATGATGATGTATAGGAAAGATTTCAGGAACCATTTTAAGAGGAGGTTATCTTTGATCTTTATTTTACACAAATTACATAGTTTGTCCCTTTTATGGATGTGATCTCCAATACACATGGACATGATTTAAAGAAAAATTGTAAGTATTTCAACCCTGACATTATGATGAAATAATAATTAGAAGAAAGTCAAGAAAGTTTTAGTTATGTAATTAAAGGTAATGTGCATCAAATTGGGTTCCAAGTAGTTTTTCAATATACCTTTTGATGATTGCCCTTATGAGGGCATGTTAGAACAACCTAATTTGGATAAAATATGTTGTGATTTTATTGGAGGAGCAGTATAGGTGATAGATCATGACATGGTTATATGGATCCTCTCTTAGTCAACCTTCAAATTTTGAAATGTCATAGGGTAGCTTGGTCGAAATGGGTGGCCAAGTTGCATCATGTAGGATATGATCAATACTGAGTCTATTCAAATATGGGAGATTAAGGTTAGCCATGAATGGTAGCTTAGGAGGAGTGGGGTGCAACAATCATGGATGGGTGTGCGATGGATGAACTAAATGGGTAGAGCTCAAAGAAAGAAAGTTGGTACAGGATGAGCTTGACAATGAGTTTGATGTCGATGAACTGATTGGATTAGAATTTAATGGATATTTGACATACCTTGTCAAGGACTGATGGAAAGAGCAGGGATTCCTCCTACCAAGGGAGGAAGGTTGTGTAGCCTATGTGAATGCCTAAGTGTCTGGTGTTTTTCTATAGTTCCCAACAATTTCAAAACTCTCTAAGCTATAAGAAAATAAGTAAAAGGGATAGTGCTATATGGAAAATTGAGTACTCAAAGCTAATGTGCTAAATTGAAACAAGTGTGCAAGTGGTGCAACCATGTTTTATAAGTGCATTTTAATAAAACATATATATAAATATTTGATGTAAGGGTTATGCACGATGTTTTGTAAAGTAAAGGAACATTCCTATCACTCTACTAATCTTACTCTCAAATTGTAACCGATCCTTCCAATTGCTCTCGATGAATGGAGATGAAACCATAGAAGAAAACAAGTGAAGGTATGGTGGAAACAACTATAGTGAAGCACTCTTAGGGAAAATACAAGATGACAACAACTATATGTCTTAGGTTCTTTTGCAATCCCAAAAAATACGCCTAGTGACAAACCTAGTTTTGATACTAAGATAGCTCTCTATGGATTGTTGACAAGGGTGCATCAGTCTCTGATAGTCAAGGGGTTAAAATATATCTTAAAAGAGCTAGGTGACTCTATCAAGCCTTTGAGCTCAACCTTAGAATTGACACTCAAATGAGAGAGTGTCCCTTGAACTAGATTTTGATACATTTGTTAGAAGGGATTTTAAGCTCCCTAGGAAAAAAACTATGTTTCATATGAGAAATGACTACAAGGAGTTATTTAGATACCTATCCCCACACACATAACTTAGAATATAAATTATTTTTTGACCTTGACAGAGGACTTAAGTTAGTTAGATGATTTTAGTTGCTTTTATGTTAGAGGGACAAGCTTGGAATCATGAACCAACACTTGTTCAATTATGGCATTCGAAGGAGGTATTTTAAATTTCTATTCATTTTGATTCACCAAAATTGTTTATGAGCACAATGTGAACAACATACTTTGAAACAAAAGTCTTTAGGTCCTTCTTTTGTGTGTAAAAGTGAATGATAGTAGAAATGATAAATGTTGTAGTAAATGTTATAAATGAAATACTGAATGAATTACATTGAAACACAATTATAAGGAAGGAAAGAACCAAAAGTTCTAAGTACGTGAAATGAGTTCATTCTTTAACTAGCCAAATTCCTTGATTTTTGAGCAATAACCTAAAGTAATAAACAACAAATTGGATTCAAAGATGCTAACGGAGGTATTTTAGACCTTCGATTGTTTTTTATCCACCAAGATCGCTTGTGAGCATAAGGTGAAGATCATACTTCAATTGAAAGAATTTTTAGGTCCTTCAATGTGTGAGTGAGTGCATTTAATAACAAAAATAACAAGTGTTGAAAGTGTAAGTGCATAAAAGATTAAAGGAACAGTAAAAGCGACATGTAGTAAAAAAATGAGTTTTGTGTTTATTACCTACGATGTTCCTTGAATTTTTTATGTTCTAAAGAAATAGAAACAACAATGTTAGGTCAATCAATAATTTTTGAAAAATTAAATTTAACCTACCAAATTCCAGAAAAAAGCCACACACTTTTAAAAAATATAATCTATGAAGGGTCGTGCAAGTACTAACTATGATGGTGCAACTTTTGATAGTCATGATGGTATTAGAACAAAAGACTCACGCAATGGCACAATGAGGCTATGCAAAGATGATGCACAAGTTTTGCAAGGGAAAACCTCTGTGAGCCATGCAAATATAAAAGTAACTATTGTGTGAACCATGCATCAATGAGGCCAACAAGTGCATGAAACACCGAGATAACAAAAAAAATGAAATTCTACTCAAATTAACACCTTTTGGTAGATGGAAAATGATCTATTTGACTCTAAACTAAACTTGAAATCCACCAAAAGTAAGAAACTAAGTAGAAACACAACTAGGAGCAAGAATTTGGATCAAAGTCCCTAATGAAGTCACCAATCTAAAGTTAGGGCTTTGATTTACATGAGTACCAAAACAACTCATCAACCAATTGTGTAAGCTAGTACTAGACAACATATTAAAGACCACATAATGCAACTGTTAATTTAACCCCATAAACATCAATTTAATAAATTAAACATGATAATAAATACAAAACGAACCATTTATCAAACACATAGTATTATTATTTTTGATTTGATATTTATAAAACATTTCTAACTTCCCTTTTTTTCTCTCTCTCTCTCTCTATATATATATTTAAATTAAATTAAAGTAGGATATTTGTTCCTCTACACATTTAGCTCATGGTCCTCTACCCTCATGGTACTCAATCATCTCATCACTTTGACATTGTAACCTTTGTCTTTGTCCACCTTTCTTTAAAAAACTATTTTGACTTTTAGAATGGCCATGTTTCTTTAAGCCTACTTTAAGATGGCATTGTCTCTAATATATAAATAACTCAACTTGTAAAACATGCGATTAATTTTATGTAAATTATCCTTTTTTAATCTCGTTTACCTCATCTCTATGGATCGATGAATTCCAATTTGAATTCAATGTTTTGAATTCCACCTCTCATTTAATTTGAGTGTTACTAAATGTTTTGAATTCCACCTCATTTCTAAACATAATTTAAAATTATTTCATAAAATCATATTTTCATGTTAATTGGTAAAACCTTTACTCTTCTCTAAATTAAAATTTATAACTTCTTACACATTAATACAATTTTTTTTATACAACTAAATTAAATTAAAAATATGTTTATTTTAAAATAATCAATTTATTTTATTAAAAAAACTAAATATACTAAATAATATTCTACATTATATTGCAAAATGTGTTTATTCTATGATTAGCTATATTTAAATGTCATATGTGTTTTGAAATGAAATTGTTTTTTTATAATATCAATCCACTTTGGCTTTTTCTCCAGTTTTTTCACATACATTTCAATTTAATATTAATTATTTAATGTTGATGTCATGGGTGACTTAATGAATTTTACACTTAATAGTAACTATATTTAATATTGATGCCATGGGTGACTTTATTATGTTGATATTGTAGTTTTTCATGGTTTTCAAGTCAAAATGACTTTATTACGTTGAAAGGCGTACACCTATTGATAATGGGCACATTTAATAGGTTTTTAGTGCTTAATTAGTTTGGTATGGACAAGATTAAATATTGATGGAATATTCTTAGTCCTCTCAATAAATCGATGGTTGTGATTTCAACCACTAACTTCCTCACTATTATAAAGCCATCAATTTACATGTTTATTTTTTTTACTTTTACTTGATCATATTTAAAATTTACTATGGTGGCTAACTAATTGCCACATCCCAATGATTAACAAAAATTAAAGTTTTGTTAGAGAGTGGAGAGATGTGAACCTGAACGCAACCATTTAATATTTACTAATTTACCTAATTCTTTCATTTTATGACCGTGTGCATTTCATTTTCTGTGCCATATGGAGATGGAGACTTGTGTCGTTTCATTTTCTGGGCCATATGGAGACTTGCGTCCTTCTCCAGGTGATAGAAGGAGAAGCCGATGTAGCCCTAGCGATGATAATAGGCTCAGACAGTCCCCCAACCCAGATTACAGACGCGATAGGTACTTCTAGTAGAAGCGAGAAGCATGTACTTCCAGTAGAAGCGAGAACACGTCCTATGATTGCCTCCGGAATTGCCCCTCAATCCGTTGATCAGATCAGAGTCATACAGTAGCGCAGCACCAAGCGACTGGAACATTTCTGTAATGTTCATTTGTGTAAGCTTTCACGAAGCTGGGATTCATTATTTTATTTTTACAGGAATCACTGTACAATTCTTCTTTAATGTTATACCTGAGAAATTTTACAGTTTGGACTGTTCCATTAAGAATTTAAATGAATTTCTGTCATTTTATGAACATAAATTGGAACCCAAGCTACTGTCATTTTATGAACAGAAATTGGAACCCGAGCTGGTAAAACCTTTCGGCATTCACCAACCACGAGTTTGTGGCTGTGCTAGTTATGTTGATATTGTAGTTTTTCGTAGTTCTCAAATCAAAATGTTATACTAACTAAGAATATTTTAGGAATTTTAATATATATTATCATTTACATTAATTTAAAAAAATGAATGAAATTTAAATAATAATTAAGGATTACAATATTATATTTTTAGTTATATCTAAATTTATATGAATTTTCGAGATGAAAATAATGTTTAAAAGATACTATTATATCAATGATTATGATAAAAAATTTAGATTAAAATAAGGTTGATTTTAACATTATTTTTAATATTGAAATAAGGAGAAAATTAAGTACAAAATTGTGTCCTTATTTACATCCAATTTGTAAACACGTACATTTAATAACATATTTATTGGCATTTAATGTTAACTATTAAAGGTCTCAGTGTTTTTAATATATAACCTAAATAGTTATATAGTAAAAAACTGATAACTTTACTTATTCAAAGAAGAAGTACATAGAGTGTAAAATAACATAATGGATTTATCTATATGAGGAACTTCCTTATCTTTGTATAGGTAGAGGGATTTCTTGGAAGTTTTGCTTCTTTTCCTGTCTAGATTTCTTCCATTCCTAGAGTTTCACATTTAAGTTCTGATAAGTCGAGTACATGACAAAATACATAAAAAAATACATATTAAAATAGGTTTTGATGGTGGTCTTGAGTCATGTAGGTTAACGTTCTCAAAGGTGACTTGTTCTTCTTATTCTTGGAAACTTCTATATAGTCCTCCAATTGATCTTGGAATGGGGTTGTTGGTTCTTGCAACTTGCCTTCTCCTCTCGAATTGTTTTCAGTTTCTACAACCTAAACGTCTTGAGTGATGGATAGAAGTCTCTTGGCCTCTTCCTCTTTCTTTGTGGTTGTGCCCCAACTTCTAGGCAAGAGTAAGGGGAGAAGTGTGGTCCTCCTTCTCTCTTGCATGTTGCTTCTTCAAGCTAGAGGTTGCAACTTCCCTTGAACTCTGGGCCGAAGGCTCTACTTTT
This sequence comes from Picea engelmannii, assembly GCA_009831015.1. Classification (NCBI taxonomy): domain Eukaryota; kingdom Viridiplantae; phylum Streptophyta; class Pinopsida; order Pinales; family Pinaceae; genus Picea; species Picea engelmannii. Next base: position 252,401 of record ML787394.1, on the reverse strand, counting down.
GTTGCCAATGATTAGATGTTAATGTTCGAAGATCCTTCATGGAGTTCACCCTACTTCTTTTGATTTGGCAACCAAGGCTTTTGATAAAGTTGGTTTGGGTGGCTTGGGGACACACTCAACTTCTTTTTCTAGCTCTAGAGTTGGTTGTTGTTAGTGTTTTTGAGTTTCTCCATGCTTCTTGACTTTGCCTTAGTGCACCAAGAATAGATTTGGATATGAATATTTTACTTCCAATGGTTTTTTTTTTTTTTTTTTTTTTGACAGAAATGATTAGAGAGATTTGTATTAATCTGTGGACTAGCCACTATTCGGTTACAAAATGGCAGATTTGCACTGAGCAGCTGCCTGCAGTAATCTAAGTTGCATTACTAGAAGTGCTAAAATTAACAATCACCCTCGGAGGAGGTTCGGTTCTCCTGAGAACAGATTTATTTTAAAGCCTTGACTTCTATACAAAATGTCAAGGTGCTTGAGATGGGAAGAAATCGCTGCAGACCCAGCGGATGCCTACTCTTTGGGATCCTTCCCCCATTCGATGTTCAACTTGGACATTTTGCCTTCCAGTTGACCGATACGTTCCTCAAATTCATCTTTCGGGTTCTTCAGCTCCTGGTGCAATTTGCCAAGCTCCTCTGTAAATCCAAATTTTACAGTGGAAATATCCTGCTCCAATTGCTCCAGTCGCCTGCCCACCTCTGAGTCTAAGTTCTTTAGGAAATCGAGCTGGTACTGGAGTGTCTGCTTCAATCTTTCCAGCGTTTCATCCATAAGTTTCAGTCGCTCCTCCATGGTGAGATTTCGACTTGAACTTGCGGCCATCTTCCCTTCTCTGTTCCGCGCGCTCTTCCTCCTCTCAGTCGGATTCGCTTCACAGCTAAGATTGGGTTTGCTCCCAGGCTGGGGATGCTTCACGAATTTAATCTTGCCCTCCCTGCATTCATCATTTCGCCCCTCGTTGATTTCCCCAAGAGGCATGGGTGGATAGTCCTGTTGTCTCCTCTGTGCAAGAGATCCGATCTTCCTTGGGCCGTCCTCTGCCCAATTTGTCCTGTCACGCGCCTCTTTATTGGCTGAGTCTGAGCACTGTCGATTTGATTCTGTCCCCCACTTTGCCACTTGCATGAGCCTCTTTCTTTGTGTGGAGGTGGATCAAGGCATGTCCACCGTGGATAACTGGCCGCTTGTATTCATACACCCTGGTGCCAAGAGGACGCCTCGATTCGCCTCTTCGTCCGCTTCCTTATTCAACTCTCGCAGAACATGAAACAGTTGGTATGAGTCGAACTTTTTAAGGAAGAGGCGAATTCTGTCCAGCAAATTATTGAGCTGAGCGCTTTGGTTTTTTGAAGAACGGATTATGGCTCTAATTACCATGCGGGAGTCTCCTGTGATAATCAAATTTCGGATTCCGTTCCTTCTGGCTTGGCACAGGCCTTGCCAAAGTGCCATTGCTTCTGCATAGTTATTGGTGGCGATTCCTAAGCCAATGGCGTATCGCACCATGACTTTTGCGTTAGGGATCACAATCATTCCACCTCCTCCTGCTTGGCCTAGATTGCCCTTTGAGGCCCCGTCGAAGGACAAAATATAGGCCTCCTTTTCCTTTTTCCATTTGTCGAATTCCTTCCTCCCTATCCTTATTTCCCAGTTCTCTTGAATAATGATGTTGCTTGTGTTTCCAGATTGCATTTGTATTTTGAATCGGGCCAGCCAAAGCTCTTCTTTTTCTTCCAACTTCCTGCTGTATTGAGGATGACGATGGTAACTAGCCCATTCACCAAAGAATGCTTGAATACTTGCACTCACTAGAGAGGCACTCCTCTTCTTATCCCTGAACACTCTATTGTTTCTTTCCAACTAGAGCCCCCAAAGGATAAACCTTGGAATTGTTTGCCAAAGCCCCGAGGCATAACTTTGCTTCTTAATTTGGAAGGGATAAAGGGCCTGCCAACTTTGGAGGAGTGACTTAATGTTTTGAGGAAGGGGAAGATCAGTTTGCAATCCAACTACCAGCCTCCAAACTTGTTTTGAGTAATTGCAGTTGAGAAGGAGGTGATCTGAGGTTTCTTCTGCTTGTTGACACAGGGGGCACCTGAAGGGGCCCTCCCAACCTTTCTTTTGGAGGTTCTCCCCTGTTTGGATGTTGTTGTGACTGAGGGTCTAGAGAAACAGGTCTATTTTGGGGATGGTTTTAGAATTCCATATGGATTTCCAAAGGGTCGGGTTGGGTGGGACGTGGGGGATGCTTCGGAAGGTGGTATATCCCAATGAGGTGGAGTATAGTTGAGCATTCTTCCCCCACCCTCTCTCATATTTCCCTTTTTTTTTAATGGGGGCTTTCCCCTGAAGTTTGAGTTTTAGGGCGCACCAGTCAACCTCTAAATCTGGAGGGAGATTACCCACTTCCCATCCTTGCCACGACTGGCTTTTGTCATTCCCCCACTTTGAGATATCATAGAGCGTCTTTAGATTTTGCTTGTCCATCCATCCTTTTAGACGCTGCAGATCTTGACTCAATTCTAGAGGGGGGTCACCTAGGATAGAGTCCTGCCAAATCTTAACTTTTTTCCCGTTTCTCGGCACCCAGGTGAGGTGAGGAGTGAACTGGGCCATGGCCTTTTTGTAGAGAGTGTAGATTGGGGACCCCTTAGTCTCTCTACAAGGGTTTTCGATGCACCTCTTCCTTGCGCCTCTGAAGTATTTTTTCCACATGGCCTCCTTGCTCCAGGAAAGATCACCGCTGACAATGTGCCAGAGCAATTTCGCCCCTAAAGCCAGATTCTGCAATTGGGTTTTTTTGAAATTGAGACCTCCTTCCAGGAGGGGTTTGGAAATTTTGTCCCAGCTTATAAGGTGAAGTCTCCTTCCCATTTGCTTTCCACCTTCCCACAGGAAGCTTCTCTGCATTGCCTCCATTTTTTGGATTGTGGAGTTTGGAGCTAGAAGCAAAGAGTTCTGATAGATGGGAACACTGGCCACGACGGATTTGATTAAAACTGTCCTCCCTGCTAAATTCAGCCAGTTCGCCCCCCAGGAGGAAATTCTCTTTTTTAGTTTGTCTATTAAATGGTTCCATTGCGCGGCCCTTGGAGCTGCCTTGAATATAGGGATTCCCAGGTAGGTGAAGGCCTCCCAGTTGACGTGCCCTTCCATCCCCAAAACTCTGGAAATTCCCAGCATTTCTTTGGGAGTTATGTTCCACCCATATATCTTGCTTTTTGCTTGACTTATCTCGCTGCATGAGACTGCAGCATATGCATCAAGCTCCTCTTTGAACCTTTTTGCTACTAACAGACTTGCTCCCCCTAGCAGCAGGGTGTCATCTGCAAATTGCGCATGGTTGATTTCCTTCACACCTTGTGCTATTCTTAGCCCTTGGAGGTTGCTTTGGATTCTGGAATTTTCCAGCTGATAGCTAAGAACCGAGGCTTGGATTGCATAGAGGAGGGGCGAGAGAGGGCATCCTTGCCTTAAACCTCTAGACGCTTTGAAAAATTTTGTTACTCTTCCATTTACCATGGGGGCTATCCAAGGCGACCCTATGCAGGCTCTTATCCAATTCACAAAGGACTGATCAAATCTGAGCTTCCTCATTACCTCAAATAGGAAATTATGACTAACTCTGTCAAAAGCATTTGCAAGATCTAGTTTAATAATCATACCTTTATCTTTTCTGCGCAGACTTGAATGAAGAGCTTCTTGAACCAGGACTATGTTGTCTGCTATTTTCCTACCTTTGATGAAGCTTCCCTGATTCTCTGGTACTATGAGAGGAAGAACTGTTTTAAGTCTGTTTGCGATGACCTTGGTAAGGATTTTGTAGCTTGTGTTACAAAGGGAGATCGGCCTGAATCGACTAAAGTTGAGTGCTCCTTTCTCTTTTGGGATGAGTGCCAGGAAGGCTGAATTTGTGCTTCCTCCTAGCTTGCAGCTCGCTTGTGATTTTCTTATCATTTTGGTTAGATCTGATTTGATTATTTCCCAGCACTATTGATAGAATCTGGCTATAAATCCATTCGGTTCGGGGGCCTTATCCGGGTGCATTCGGTCCAGCGCCTCTTTTATTTCTTGCTGCGTGACTTCCTCCACAAGCCTGAGGTTGATGTCGTCTTTTATTAGATTTGGAACGACAGAGAGGGGGTACCTTTGAGGGTTAACGCTTGCCCTTTGTGTTTCTGAGTAGAGGGTTCCAAATGATTCAAAAGCTGCCTGTCTAATGCCCTCTGGATCAGAGATTGTGGTGCCTTGGACTTGAATTTCTGTCACAGCCTTATAGTGTTTCCTTGCTTCCGCCTGCTTATGAAAATCGTTGGTATTTTTGTCTCCCTCCTTCAGCCAGAGGCTTCGAGACTTTTGCCTCCAATAGCCTTCTTCCTCTCTGCAGGATTTGTGCCATTGCCTTTGAAGTTGGTCCTCTTTAAGTAAGTCCTGTTGTATGATCGCCCTATTTTCCAAATCGAGCTGGTGACTTTCCAGACTCCTTTGGGCTTCTATGCGTAGGGTGGTTGGATCCGGTTGTCTTTTTGCCCAACATTTTAGCGCAGCCTTAAGCCTACGCGGTTTTTCTTCCCAGACATAAAACGCGGAGCCATTTACCTTGCTTGTCCATACACTGGAGACTTTGCGCAGAAAGTCTTTGTCCTGTGTCCATGAAGGATTAAATCGGAAGGGGATGGGCCCCTGGCCTTGGTCCTTCCTCAGCTCTAGAGTAATTGGCTTATGGTCAGAGGTACTGTGGGGGAGGATTTATGTAGTGGCTACGAGCCCAAGGGTCAAGAACGAACTTTGGACAAGGAATCTGTCCAAACGGGCAGTGATATGCCCCAGACCTACCCTTTTGTTGGTCCAAGTGTAGTGTCCCCTGAGTAGCTTAATATCCATTAAGTCCCAAGATGAGATTAGGTCCTCCACCCATTCTCTAGCTGGGTCCCTTACAATAGATCCCCCATGCTTTTCTTCTTGGGCCAGAGTTACATTTAAGTCCCCTCCGAGTATGATGTTTTCTAGCTCATTGTTTGTTAGGTAGTCTAGGAGGGCTTTCCAACAATTCTTTTTTTCTTCTATATGTTGTGGGACATAGATGTTAAAGAGACTTACCGTATGCCCTGACTCTTTGTGGAGCAGTTGGGAAAAGATCCAATGCATGCAAGAATCTGAGTGGATCAAGTCTATTTTGGAGGCGTTCCATAGGGTGCAGAGCCCTCCTGACGCGCCTCTGGCATTTTCGGCTAAACCTTGGCTGCTTCTCCATACGTTTTTTGTGACTTTAATAGAGTCCTGCTGACTCATCTTGGTTTCCTGGATAAGTAGGATGTTCATTTTTTATGCTCTAATTAAGTCCTTGAGAGCTTCTTCCTTCCTTTTGCTGCCTAGACCCCTACAGTTCCAAGAAGTTAACTTCATTGATTACTTTGAGGGGGAGAATGGCCTCCTTGGGAGGCCTTGGCTAGCTTCTTGGTTTGCCTTACCCCGATCAATTGCTTGATGGTTGGTTGTGCGCCTTTTAGAACGTCCTTGTAAGTTTCCTGGTCTCTTTCCGCTTTCTTGGATTTCCTGCCTCTCCCCAACTTCTTTGGGGTGTCCCAGGCTTCACTTGCTTCTTCTGATTCATTCCCTGACGAGATCTCCCCCTCCTCGATGCCTTGAGTCGCCCCATTCCTTGGATGGGAGATGGGTTTCTCCACTTCTTCTGTTGTTTTTTGAGTTTCTCCGCTTTCCGGGATTTGGGCGCCTCGTTCTTCTTCATCTTGGATAGATTTGCTTGGATCCGTCGTCTCACCTCCATTACCCAGTGCCATAAAGTTGTTTGTCGTCTCTTTGTTTCTGGGTTTGTCTTCGGCGAGAATTGGATTTTCCTTTCTTGGGCCTTTGGACTTCGACCTTCCTTTCTGGGGTTGCTGCCAACCTTCCTCGCCTGCTTTCTCTGTATTTGGGGTTTTTGGGCAGTTTCTTTGAAAATGTCTGTATTCATGGCATCCTCTACATTTGAACGGGAGATGCTCTTAGTCCAATTTTTGTAGATGTTTCCAATCTCCAACCTTCAGTTTTACCGCTTCCAGCAAGCCTATTTCCAAACCAACTTCCACACAGATTCTTGCACAGGAATATTGATCTTTTGGATCGGCTCTGTCAATGTAGTGCCCTAGTCCATTCCCGATAGCTTGCAGCGATGAGGAGTTCCAGCAGTGGATTGGCAGGTTTGGGAGTCTGACCCAGACAGGGACGTCTTTTGGCACTTCTGAAGCTGGGTCGAAGTTTGGAGTCCACCGGTTCAGATAGAGCCCTTGTGTGCCCATGAAGTAAGGCCCATTCCTGAAGATTAGATCACAGTCCTCCTAGGAGATGAATTCGAAGATAAAGTAGCCCCTTCCAACCGTGTAACAAGTTACACTGTTTGTTATAAGCGGTCGCCAGTTCCTTTGAATCCAGTTATCTGTTGTCTTGGTTGAGGGCCAGAGGCCCATGAACTGACCTACCAGACCACGATCTGAGAGGGAGAGCGCTACTTTCATTGGTTGTTCTGGTGGGAGGTTAATCTCTGGAACATCATCCAGTTTTTTCACAAAACTTGGTGCTTCTGCCTGGGGCGCTTTCTTCCTGCAAGCTGCGACTAGTTTCTTGAAGGACGTGGTTGGGGAGGGAGGGGGCGGCGGCTCCCCTCCACCCTGGCTTGGCATGGCAGCGCAAGAACTCGAACCCTAGATTAGAGCTTGAGCTTTACCTACGCGCGTGGTTGTTTATTCGGGATATATTCCAATTCCAAGAAAAAGACTTCCAATGGTTCTTTACTAATGTGGTAATGGTTTTTTGTTGCTCCCACCCATCATGTTGACTTCTTGTAGAGCCTTTTAAGATTGTGGTATGCTTTACTTCGCTTAGGATGTAGTGTTGCAATATGACAAGTTTTAAAGCAAGATCTACATTTGAAAGTCACTTCCTCATAATAAAGAAGTTGAGCCCAGGTATATTCTTTAGATATTAATTTGATTTATATCACAAACTCTTTATTCAAATATATATGTGTTAATAAAAAACTCTTTAGTCAAATCCATATTAACACATACGCATGTATATGTAATGATGTGCTTTTCTTTGTTTTGAAAGTGAAATTTTCCTAAAACATTTCTTATATATCTTTTAAATTCAAAGTTTCAAAATTATCATTTTTTTACCCATAGTATTTTAGATAATATTTAAAAAAAATATTAGATGATAATTATCATGTCATTTAAAAATAAATAAATAAATGAGAATTATCATGTCATCTAATCAAGTTATTTGTTTTGAAAGACAATAATGGATATATATCTTCCTTATACAACGAATCTTGTCTTTTCTTCATTATATGTAGACAACAATGGTTTGGAAGTTATGTTTATGATTATACAATGAATCTTGTCTCTTCTTCATTTTATGTAGACAACGATGGTTTGGAAGTTATGTTTATGATCATCCATTTTAGATGAGTGGTGGTAAATATATCCTTTCATTCTCTCATATTCCTTCTATCACTTTCCTTAATGTTGTTTTGTTAGCAACACAAATTTGAATGAGATAACCTTCCGTGGGAGAATCAAATTAATTCACATCCACTCTTTTTGTGTGGCAACTAATCGTCATGAAAAGAGGGTCTAGAATAGTTTCCCTCGTCACGTTATAATAAAATGGATATTAAGAAAGTTGTAAAGCTCAAATTTCTGGAGTATATTAAAGTGGATATTCAGATTTCTAACTTTTCACATATTCATTAAAATAAATTTAAAAACTAAATACACATTATTTACTAATTAATTAAAAATAAATAATTAAAAATAAATAATTAAAAATATTTATATATATTAAGAAAAATCAAAATTATTTAAAAAATAAATATACATTAATTATAAATCAATAAAAACATTTACATATATCAACAAAATTCAAATATCTAAGGATATTTTATTAGAATATATCTTCATTGTATCATAATCAAATAATTATATTTAAATGTTGTTTTTTTAATGGAAGAAATCGTGAATTAATTGAGTACTTCTCTAAATTTTGTGGATGGTAAACGAGGTAAACCGTCGGTTCTGATTATAGGGCTTAACTTGGTGGGGACATTGAGTGAGGCCCAACAATTTCAACAAATATCAACAATAGTTGGCTGGGGACTTGGCCCTGATATCTCAATCATAATAACCACAACACTCATCCACTCGAACTAACCCAACAAACTTATTTAAATGTTATATATTCATTGTATCATGACCGATTAATTATATTTAAATGTTATGCATGTAGCCTATTTTCATAAACTTTTACATGATACATTGAAATGAATTTAAAGAATTTGAAAGTAGATGTTACACTTATGACATGGAGATTATGATTTAAGTATATATTACAAACTTAAATCCATTTGCATATTTTCTCTTAAATTTGTTAAAATTTTAAATCTATTTATGGAGGTTTAGATGCAATGTTATTTATGGAGAATATAATCTTATATGTCAATTCAAGAATCAACCTTATCGAGCCAACCATTGTTAAGAGAGTGATCCAAAGATACCAAAATATCAAGTTCAAAATCTTACACGTCCCACAAAATAATGGCTAGAATATCATGTCAGATTCATCATGAGCTATGAAATTCATGGAAGTGTTCTCAACCTCGTTCCAAGAAAACCATCAATGTTCCCTATTAGGACAAATTAGGTCAAGGTATCCTAATCAATTGTAAATTGGACAAAGTGGAGTGGTCATTCTAGGAAAGAATTCGATAGGAGAACCAAGATTAAGATCATCCCAAGGATTTTCAAAAGAATTCATGACCTCTAAGAACTCTTTATCATCATGAAATATCATGGTTAAAGTGGTATGAGAAAATTTGCACAAAAGGGGAGAAAGTGCTTTGTTACCCTCGAGGGAAAAGGTGCATCATTAATCTCCAAATCCTAAGTCATTTGAAGGATTCAAAGGATCACGAGAGATGGCACAAATGGTGACATGGGTTAGATAACTCACTTGCAAAGGTTGTTAAATGGTTTTAGATTGGGTGGTTGGGAGGAATGATTGTTATCCTCCCCACCTAGGTTCAATTCACGCAAGTGACATGTTGAGCTCTTAACGAGTATATTATTGTAATGGCTTTGAGCCTCGTTGTTGATTGGTGTTATGCCCTAAATATTCTAGGGTTTACCTTGGGTAACATCCTGGAAATGAGGTGAAGTACTTGAGGATTTTCCTCGGGCTTTGTAATCTAGAAAAAAAACTCACTTGCAAAGGAGGTTTGTCTAACCAAATAGTAGGAATGGACTAGTCACCTAATTGGTGGGAAACCAAAGAGGTTGAAGCAAAGAAAGATAAAAGATGATAAGCAATGGGTTCAAGCTAATGGAGGGGTTTATACAACAGCGTTAACTCTTGTGGGTTCGTATCATAAGGAAAAATGGACCTCAATCTTTGGAATTCTTCATATTAGAACATATGTGAAAGTAATGATCTTGCCTATAAATAACACATGGATGTTTAGGTTGAGGCCCTTATTTAGGTTGTGTTTGATCCTATATGGTAGTTATATTTCCCTCAATATTACTAACACTTCCCCCTTTCGCTTATTCCTATTGTTACATTTATTAGAGTTCCCAATCTCCCTCTTTGATGGTTCTTGGTTACTGGGTTGAATTTGTTAGGGACCTAAACCCCTAACTTCTCATGTAGGTAGAATAATATATTTCCATATAATAAAGGCCGATACTAGTTAATAAGGCCTACTTAATAAATATGAACAAGTCAATGTAAGAAGACCTAATAGAAGCTTCAGTTTCTAGAAAGATATTCCTCTAGAATGTTCTTTAGAAGATAGAATTAGTATAAATAAGAGTAGAAGGTATGAGAGGGATTTGTCTTGAGAATTATTGTAATAGAGCTCTTCTCTGCTGGAGGTTGCCCCCTTGAAGAGGCAAGTGAACATTACTTCGTATCGATAGAGGTATTATTTTGGTGTTGTGGTTCCATATATTCTGTTGTTCCACTGCTATATTTCTGTTCTCTATTGTTATTCCACTGGTATTCACTACAATATTGTTGTTTTATGCTATTATAATAGATCTGGTTCCTAACAAGTGGTATCAAAGCACTTTCGTTGGCAGGATTTATGGGTTAATTTTTTTTCCAGGGTAGAGACGTGTTCTGACGTCTTTAAGCTACAAAGATTTATCGTTCAACGCATAAATCCATGGTCGAGGAAGAATACACGCAAGAAATACAAGAGGTACTTAAGCACACATCTTTTGGCCACCCTTGTAACCCCTATTGGTACCCCTTCGAGTGGTAGCGCATCAGACAACGCATGTATACAGACTTGTGCTTCCACGTACCTCTGGTATATAGGGAGACCCCCTAGCTATCTTGAAACCAACCATAGACCAACCAATCGATCGAGGGAAGATACTCTCTAGTACCTGGGTATTCGGGTAGTACGACTAAGGGTACGGTCTAGCCTCCTTAGTTAGTGCCCTGAGATATTGGGCCAAGTACTACTGTTGGACCCTGCACGTATATCAAAGAGCTATAGCACAGGGAAAACCCTTGTCTGTAGTCACCCTGAAAACCCTAACCCTTTGGAAGAAAATCAAATAGAAAAGGAAGAGAGGATCTATTTCTGTGCAACCTTTCCTCCGACATTCAAGTTGCTAAAATTACAAACATAAAAGGAACATAGAAGATCTATTGCCATGCAACCTTAACTCTTGCATTCAAGATGCGAAAATTACTATACATTTATTTCATTTTTTTGTTAAGAATTTGGGCATTTAGATACTACAATATTAATCAGAATTTCATAAAACCCTAACAAAGTAAAAAAAAAAGGGGAAAAAGAAAAGGAAAGAAAAAAGAGAAAAAAGAAAAGGGATTCCCCTTTTCGCCTGGATCGTTTTGACACCTATCATTTTTAACTTTTTTTTTTTACCCCCTGGACCCTTATTTTATACCCATCTCATTGGATTCCCGTTTTCGCACTGATCGTTGTGATACCTATAACTTTTAACCATTTTTTAAACCTCCCCACACCCTTATTTGACACCTATCTCATTGCATTCCTCTTCTCACACTGAACACACTCATATACATCATTTTTTACACTTTTTTCCATTGTCCCACTTTCCCTCTTCCATTCCCCTCCTTCATCTATGTCCAACACTCACAACCAATAATTCCGTCACATGCAAGATGAATCCAAACAACACAAGGTAGACATCCAAATAATGACCTCTGAAATTGCTTCCAATAATTCCTGCTTGGACACCTTCGAGGTCAAATTTACTGGTGAATTGGCAGAGGTTAAGGGTGAATTGTCCTCCCTCACCTAATGGTTGAAACAGTCCCTTGGATCTCCCTCCATTGAACAACCTTCCCACTTTGAAGGTGAGAACTCTTCCCATGATATGGCCCTTCATTCCAATTCCCTTCCTCGTGACCCTCGCCTTCTCTGAGTTGAAGTGAACAAATTTTATGGATCTGATCCCATTGGTTGGGTCACTCAAATGGAACATTATTTCTCCTTGCATGGAATTACTAATGATCTAGCCAAACTCATTATGGTGTCCTCTATTTGGATCCAAAACGTTGGCAATGGTGGCAATGGCGTAGAAATACACGCTAGGGGTATGTTTCTTGGACTCAGTTTGTGGCAGAGCTATATGATTGATTTGACACTAACACCCATTATCTTGGTCATTTGACCAAGTTGAAGCAATATGGCATAGTGGAAGACTTTGTATCTTCCTTTGAACACTTGGATTTCAGAATAGAGGGCATGTTTGATTCCTTCTTCTAGGAATGTTTTATTAGTGGCCTCAAAGAGGAAATTCAAGCCCAGGTCGTCATGGCTCACCCTCAGACTTGGTTGGAAGCTACTTAATGTGCTAAGGAAGCCCAACAAATTGTATCTGCTAAGACCCACAAACCTTCCTTTGTTCCTTGCACTCGAACTACTAACTTTGCCCCTCCTCCCACTCCCCTTAAGATCTAGAAATTAACTCGGGATGAAATGGAAGAACGCCAACTCAAGGGTCTTTGTTATAATTGTGATGAAAAATATTTTCCAGGCACAAGTGTAAGGAAAAAAAGTTGTTTATGTCCATCTCTGAGGATGTTTCTGAAGCAGAGCTTGATAGCCCCCCTGTGGCAGAGTTACCCGAGCCAAATGATATTATTCCACCCCCTGACCAACCAGAAGTAGAACTGGTCATTTCATTGAATGCTCTCACTGACTTCTCTGCTCCCTAAACCCTCAAGCTCATTGGCTACATTAAGAATTGAAAGTTCATCATCTTAATTGACAGTGACAATAATCATAATATTATTCACCATTTTATTTCCCAAGAAACCCATTGCTATATACATGCAGTGAACAACTTTCAAATCATGATTGCCAGTGGTGGTTCCATGAAATGTGGGGGGCGTTGTGAAAATGTGCGTCTCCAAATTGGGAAGTACCACCTGAAATCTCATATGTTTTCCATTGACATGGATGGTTGTGATATTGTCCTTGGTGTGGAATGGTTACACACTCTTGGTCCCATCCTCATGGATTTTAAGGAATTAACCATGCAATTCCAATAGGCCGGACAATAATATAAATTCTAAGGAATCACAACAAGATCCCCTGAGATCATCAGTTCCCATCGAATGGAAAATCTCCTAAAAAAAGGTCATTCCAAAATTATTTCCCAACTCCATTCTATTCAAGCAATTGAGACACCTGTGGTGCATCCTGACCTCCAATATATGATCTCCAAACACCAAGCTGTTTTTTCTACTCCCCAGGGACTTCCTCCTTCTCGTGGTGTTCATGATCATTCCATTACTCTCATCCCCGACAGTCTTCCTCCCAATGTTCGACCTTATCATCATCCCTTTGCCCAAAAGAATGAAATTGAGAAAATTGTTCAAGAATTGCTAGCCGCAGGTGTTATCCTCCCTAGTACTAGCCCCTATTATTCCCCTGTGGTCATGGTACTAAAAAAAGAAGGTACTTGGCATATGTGTCCCAACTTTCGCGCTCTCAATAAACTCACCATCAAAGACAAATTTCCCATTCTTGTCATTGATGATCTTTTGGATGAATTAAGTGGTGCTTAGTATTTTACTAAACTTGATCTACGTTCTGGCTACCACCAGATACATATGCAAGAGGAAGACATTCCTAAGACTTCTTTTTTCACTCATGAGGGTCACTATGAATTCTTGGTCATGCCCTTTGGTCTGTGTCATTCTCCCTCCACTTTCCAAATTCTCATGAACCATGTTTTCCATCCTTTTCTTCGTCATTTTGTCCTAGTTTTATTTGATGATATTCTCATCTATAGTAAAACCTGGGTAGACCATCTTACCCATGTGGATCAAGTTCTCAGTCTACTCTCTCAGCACCAACTTTTTCTCAAGAAATCTAAATGTGCCTTTGGAGTTTTGAAAGTGGACTACTTGGGTCATATTGTCGACAAGGATGGTGTAAAGGTGGATCCTAAGAAAATTTAATCTAGGTAGGATTGGCCGTGCCCAAAAAACTCAAAATATTGCATGGTTTTCTTGGTTTAATAGGATATTATCGCAAGTTTGTTAAGAATTATTGAAAAATTGCAGTGCCTCTTACTGCTCTCCTCAAAAAGAATGTTTTCACTTGGAATCCAACATCTGATTATTCCTTTCAAGCATTGAAATAATCCATGTGCACAACTCCTGTCTTGGCCCTTCCTGACTTCACAAATTCTTTTGTCCTCGAATGTGATGCCTTTAGGAAATACATTGGTGCAATATTCATGCAAGAGGGTAGACCCTTGGCCTTCACTAGCAAACAACTCTCGGAGCGACATCTTGGCCAATCAATCTATGAAAAGGAAATGTTGACTATTCTACATGCTGTGGATCTCTGGCGTCCTTATCTCTTGGGGAAACAATTCCAAATTAAAATCAACCATCAGAGTCTCAAGTATTTCCTAGAAATGAGGATTTCATCCTAGGAGCAAACAACATGGGTGACCAAGATATTTGGATATGATTATGGGATCATTTATACGAAGGGAAAAAGATGTCGTGGCTGATGATCTTTCTAGAAAATATGAATAAGAAGGATCCCTTTTTCCCCTCTCCTTCATTGTACCATATTAGATCCAAGATCTTCGCCAGGAATGGATGCAAGACCCAAAAACTTCTCGAATGATCCAAAAATTGCAAGACAATTCTCCAGTTTCTCTAGTGTACTATTGGAACAATGAAGAGCTTCGCTACAAAGGTCGTTTGTATTTAAGCCACTAGTCACAACTTAAATCCACGATGCTTTCTGAGCTTCATGCTTCACTCATAGTAGGGAGTTCCAGGCTTACCAAAACCTATGAATGAGTTAAACACTCTTTTTTCTGGGATGGTATGAAACAAGACGTTCACACCTTTGTGGTTGAATGTGATGTTTGTCAACGCAACAAGGGGGAAACTATCAAATATTCGAGCACACTACAACCACTTCCGATTCCACCAACTATTTGGAGGGACATTTCTATGGATTTCAATGTGGGATTACCTAAATCTGGAAATAAGTTAGTCATCATGGTAGTAGTTGATTTCCTTTCCAAATATGCTCATTTTTGTGCTCTTCAACACCCATTCACAACATCCACAGTGGATCATATTTTCATGGATCATATTTTCAAGCTTCATGGCATGCCTCATTCTCTGGTATCTGACAGAGATCCCACTTTTACCAACAATTTTTGACAAGAACTATTCAAGCTCTAGGGCACATAATTACATCTCAGTACTGCTTATCACCCACAGACTGATGGCGAAACTGAAGTTGTCAACAAGTGTTTGGAAACATATTTGAGGTGTTTTGCATTTGACCGAAAACATCAGTGGGCTCAGTGGTTACCTCTGGCTGAATGGTGGTATAACATATCTTACCATACTTCTACTCTCAAATTTCCTCATCTCAAGCCTTGAGGACAAGGATGCTATTCAAGGGGGAGGGCATGTTAGGGACCTAAACCCATAAATTATCATGTAGGTAGAATAATATATTTCCATGTATTAAATGCCGATACTAGTTAATAAGGCCTATTTAATAAATATGAACAAGTCAATGTAAGAAGACCTAATAGAATCTTTCGCTTCTAGAAAGATCTTACTCTAGAATGTTCTTTATAAGATAGAATTAGTATAAATAAGAGTAGAAGGTATGAGAGGGATTTTTCTTGAGAATTATTGTAATAGAGCTCTTCTTTGTTGGAGGTTTCCCCCTCGAAGAGGCAAGTGAACATTGCTTCCTATCGATAACGATATTATTTTGGTGTTGTGGTGCCATATATTCTGTTGTTTTGCTGCTATATTTATATTCTTTGTTGTTATTCCGCTGGTATTCACTGCAATATTGTTGTTTTATGCTATCATAATAGATCTGGTGCCTAACAAATTTTTCTAGGTTGGGAAGGAAGAGACAGGTCTAAGTTAGCGGGTTGCAAAAGCAAGGGATGAGGATCAATATGATTTGAAGTAGAATGCACCCAAACCATAAATCCTTTGGTTAAGTTTAGGAGATTCAGGGTAGCCATGATATGTGTGCCAATAGTTGTATTTGGAGGAAGGATGGTATTCCATGAAATACTGTGTAATGTACCCAACCTCCCACTGAGTCCTATTACCACCACTTAAAACATGCTATGATACCAATCTGCAATGCCCCCAGCCACCCAAGCTGGGCCATGTCACACAACCTCAACTTCTTTAGCTCCGAATCAACCCAAAATGTAACATCCCCAACATACTAGTGGGCCATGCTACTCCAAAAAAAACCCATTGCACATATTATGTACAAAACACTAGTCTGCATAGTATCACTTGAAGTAGTGCGCTCAACCTCAAACTAAGTCACACCACACTAACTTTCTCCTTTTAACACAACTTTAAGCAGCAAAAGTAACTCAAACAATTGTGCACACCAACATACTGATCACACAACACAATTGTGTGCACAACCACCCTGGCGTCACACACCAATTATAATTTCCTCGTGCACGAGCACTAATTACTTGCACACACACACATGAATTGCAACCTCATGTGCACACATGATACTTTCCTGTGCACCCGACCATTCAATCCTTTCCTTGGAGACTCATGACCAATATCAAAGGATAACTTAATAGGAAAATTATCAACGATTGTCATACTCATGAACAACTAAAATAACAAGTATGAACGCCATAGTTACATGTGCAAGAAACATTAAGCATAATAACAACAAATACTTAAATGTGACAACATATAGGAATTAATCCAAGTCAAACATAGATAAATAAGCACACACTATACAAGACAAGCACATATGAACACTTATCTTTTATGAAAGTCACCAACTACATGCACTTAGGTGTTCCTCCCAGCCATTGAATATGTTGCTCATAATATTTTATCAACAGGTCACCCCGAGCTGGGGCTTAACTACACCAGGGAAAAAGGGTTCCTAGAGACAAGCTAAGGTCTGATTCTCAACAAAATTTCTCAGTCCTAGATGGCCGCTATTGCAACTACCCACAATCCTTCATTCCCCATGCACCTTTCACAACCAAGAAAGTGTACCCCTTCTTTTCTCAATAGTCCCTTGACGACCCCATTTCCCTTCTAGGGTTACTAACAATAGGCCAGACAGGAAGTCTCTGAGCCCTGTGAATAATTCCTAGTGCACCAGGGAACAATTCTCAACAAAAATATTACTTGGAGAGTATGCTAATGGGCCTGACAACCCACTTCTTCAACACCAAATTTGTCACCCAGAGAGACTGCTCATGGGCCTGACAACTCGCCTCTTCAATAATAAAACTATGATTACAACCCTGTAACTCCTTACAAGCTTCTCTGTGTAGATAAGGTAATAGTCTTCCTCTCACGGAACCAACCCCCTTCTGCACACGCGAGTTAATAATGAATAATGGATGAATATCCCCAAAATACACTAAGGCCAACAATATATATTGCATTCCTTCAAATCGACATTGGTCACCTTCAGAAGTAGCTTAATTCACTTAGTGACTCGTTCCCAACCCCGGGAGCTTAGGATAAAATAATTATCCACAACATACACTTTTTTGGAAATATTAAATATTCCCTAGGACTTAAGTCCCACCCACTTTTCCCTTTTCCGGTGGAGTCATCCCCCCATCTCTTTTCGTCTAAGTTTGTCTGCGCGCAATGGTATAATATTATATCAATAACCATGATTATATTTGCATGGATAGACACACATCACATTATATTAAGTTTGTCCTGACTCACTAGCCTCATAATCACATAGGCTCTCCAACCTCAATACATATACATATATATAACTCATCTCTACGCACACTCCTAGGTCATTACTGCACACTTACCCAAGTGCGCACAACACTATCAACTATCTGCACTTGCCTAGGTTTGCGCAACACTATGGAATGTGCGCACCCTATCTTTGATAATAATTCTCTTCGCACTACTCAGGTGCATGCAACATCAAAACTTAGTGCCAATGACTCACCAACCTAAATGTACATTTACATTTCCAATTGGTACCAATGAATCACCATCCTAAATGTACGTTTAAATTTACAATTGGTACCAACGACTCACCATCCTATATGTACAATTACAAAGGGTTTGAATCAAGGACATTACATTCCCATCCCCCTTATATATGCACCCTCCTTAGTGCATCAAATACACATGTACATACAAAATTTCAAAAAAACTTCAAAAATATGAAGATACTCTACTCACATAGCATCGTCATGCTCCCAAGTTGCATCCTTAAGACCGTACCAGTTCCATTGGACCTTTACCATCTCCAAGGCTCGATTCCCGAGTTGTTTGATTTTCCGATCCAATATGCAAACCGGTCGCACTTGAAAATCACCTTCTGGCTCCACCTGAATCACATTCTAATCAATAATATGATTAGCATCATGTATGCACTTCTTAAGCAATGACACATGGAAAACATTATGAATACACAAGGATGCAGGAAATGCAAGCATATATACGACAAGACCAATCCTTTCAAAGATTTCAAATGGCCCACAATAACGCGCTGCTAACTTAGAACACTTTCCCAACTTCAGGGAACCACGCCTGACCTTCACTTTCAAAAACATGTGATCACCCACTTTAAACTCTCTGTGGGTTTTTCCTTTATCTGCGCATATTTTTTGCTTGTCTTGGGGAACCTTTAAATTATGTCTTATATTTACCATTTTCTCCATTTCCCAGAGAAAATCTGGCCCAACTACTGTGCGGTCTACTAGGTTTTCCCAACTCATTAGTGTGTTGCACTTTATACCATAAAGTGCTTCAAATGGGCTCATCTTTAAAGATGCTTGATACCCATTGTTGTAAGAAAAATCTACCAAATGAAGGTTGTCTTCCCATTTTTATGGGTCATCCATCACATACATTCCGAGCATATCTTCAATCACTCGATTTACCCTCTCATCTGACTCAGGGTGATATTTTGTGCTAAAGTTCAGATTTCTTCCAAATCACTTGAATAGCCCTTTCCAAAAGTTTGAGGTGAAATTGGAATCTCCATCAGACACAATTGTCTTAGTTACACCATGCAACTTAGCAATTTCTCGCATGTATATCTCAACAATGTCGGCTTCATTGTGCGCTGACTTCACTGGAATAAAATGGGAAGTTTTAGTAAGCTTGTCCACCACCACCATAATAGAATCATGTCGCTTAGTAGTCCTAGGAAACTTAGTTATGAATTCCATGGTCACAACTTCCCACTTCCACTCAGTAATGGGAAAAGGCTGTAGCAAACTAGCTGGATGTATGTGCTCAACCTTGACCCTTTGACATTCGAGACATCTAGCAATAAAACCAACAACTTCCCTTTTCATACCTAGCCAAAAGTATTGCTTCTTGACTGCGAAAATTGTCTTATGGTAACCTGGATGTCCAACATAAGGAACCTTATGCATCTCTAATAGTATCAAGCTTTTCAACTCCTAATCATTCAACACATAGACTCCACGTTTATACATGAGGATCCCATCCTCTCTTATCTCTTAACCTTCCAACTTTTGCTACAACATACATTGTTGTAAAGTCATCTTTATGTCCACATAGCGCAAATATGACTTTGACAACTTCTAAATTTTTTTCACACAAAGCAGATCTGTACATGATAAAGATCATAGCATTCATCTCATGCACCCTCCTCTTGAGTGCGCCGGCTACCTTGTTCTCTTTTCCTATGATATGCTTTATGTCAAAGTCATACTCATTAAGGAATTATAACCGCCTGCTTTTCCTGGCATTTAAACTTGGCTGGCCAAACAGATACTTCAGACCACTATGGTCTTTTCTTAGCTCAAATATTTTACCCATAATATAATGCCGCCACATCTTCAAGGCATGCACTATGGATACCAATTCTAAGTCATGAGTGGAATAGAGCCTTTCATGCTCTTTTGACTTTCTTGATTCGTAGCACACCACATGTCCATTCTAACTTAGGACTCCACCAATTCCTTCCTTGCATGCATCCGTGCACACAACGAAGTCTACATTAGGATCATTAGTTCTCAAAATTGGCACACTTGTCAACAAACTGTTCAAGTGCTAAAAACTCCTTGCACAATCCATAGTCCATTCAAATCGTGCACATTTCTTTTGCAAATATGTAATTGGATGTGAAATATGTGAGAATCCTTCAATAAACCTTTTGTAGTAACTTGAATGTCCCATAAAAGACCTTACCTCTGCGACATTTCTTGGTGTCAACCATTCCTCAATGGATTTTATCTTTTCCGGATACACAACTATGCCTTCCTTAGAAATAATATGACCCAAATAATGAATGTCGCTGATAAAATGAACACTTTCTCAACTTTGCATAAGGTTGATGCTCCCTTAATACCTGCAGTACCATCCTCAAGTGGTGCTCCTGCTCTTCTTCTGACGTTGAGTAAATAAGTATGTCATCCAGAAATACAATGACAAACTTATCTAAATAACTTCTGAAAAATCCATTCATCAAACACATGGGAACAATTGGTGCATTTGACAACCCAAATGGAACCACTGTAAACTCGTAATGACCATACCTTGTTCTGAAGGCCATATTATTGATGCCTTCCTCCTTAATTCTCACCTGGTGATAGCTAGATCGAAGATCAATCTTGGAAAATATCTATGCGCCTCTTAGCTGATCATAGAGAACTCATCTATCCTTGGAAAAGGATACTTTTTCTTTATTGTTACCTTGTTCAACCGCTTGAAGTCGATACAAAGTCTCAATGTGCCATCTTTCCTTTTCACAAATAAAACTGGCACACCCCAAGGTGACACACTTGGGCATATATACCCCTTCTTCAGAAGCTCTTCAAGTTGCATTTGTAACTCCTTCAATTCTGGTGTACTCATCCTATAAGGAGTCTTGGATACATGTGTTGCTCCCAGCATCATATTTATAGAGAAATCAATATCTCTTTTTGGAGGCAATCCTGGTATCTCTTTAAAGACATCCTCATATTCTTTCAGTATTTCACAGTCTTCAACATTTGGAATTTTATCCTTAAGTGCCTCTTCCATGTGCGCTGCAAATACTTGACATCCTTTCCTGTAGATTTTCTTCAGTTGCAAGGTTGTAATTTCTCTGATAATCACAACTCTTGGAATTCCTTGAACTATTCTTAAGTTCCCTTCCTCATCCAAGAAAGTAAATGCCTTATTGTAACAGTCCAGGAAAACATAGTGCTCATCCAACGAATCCATACCAATGCAAAAATCATACAAACCCAAAGGTATGATATTCAAATAAGCTTTTGTGCACAGTCCATTCATATCCTGGACATGCCTTAACCATTTCATTAATTTTCCTTTTTCCTCCTGTAGCTAACTGCACCAACCAAGGTTTTCCAATCTTACTTCTCAGAAAATGGAATCTTTCCACCATCTTAGGATATAGATAACTATGACTAGCTCTTGAGTCAATTCAAATAGAAATGGGTTGGTCATTAATCTTACCTTCCACCTCGATCATGTGCGACTGAAACTGAACTTGCTTATTATGCAGCGTTGCGTAAATATTTGGAAATTGTTTTCCCATGTCCTCAACTGTCACAACTTGTTGTACACTGTGCCTAGTCCTTGCTTTATCACATTTTTGAGGGAAATCTCTGCGCATATGATTCCCGCCACAACTCCAACATTGAATAGATTGCTGCCACAGATTTTTCCCTACTGTCTCCGACATTCTGGGCTCCTAGAGAGTTAACTATCCTTGCGTAGTATTTTTGAAAAATGGTGGCTTATCCCCCTTCTTCCTCTGATCCAACTTACTTTTCATCTCATCTCCCCAAGCCTTTTGGAAATTTGATCTTCCCCTTTGTTGCTTATATAGACACTTAGCGTGCATTATAGTTTCCTCAAATTTCTTGGGGTCATCATACTGTATCTTGTCACTGATAACTGAAGGCAACCCATTCAGGTACCTCTGAATTTTAACTTTCTCATCCCTGATGAATGTGACATATTTCAATAGCTCGAAAAGTATTCTTTCATAGTAATCTATCATCATACTCCCAAGCTTGGGTTCGAAGAAATCCTTCATTTTCTTGTCATAGTACCACTTGGTTATGTATTTCTTTTGGAAATACCTCTTGAACTCCCTCCAAGTAAATTTATTCTCATCAATGTGTTACAGTTACAAAAATAGATCCCACCACATTGATGCTTTTCCTTTAAGATAATAGATATCAATTCTTCCTTTTGATTGCACATAATAGTTATGCAGCTGGAAGTACTTCCTCATACCCAACAACCAGGTCTCCACATATTCATCCTTCTTGTGATCACCTTCAAAGATAAGAGGCTTGATCTTATTCATTTATCCCTGTAGTTCATCCACCCCAACCCTTCCCTTATGCTTTCGAATAGGAGATGGACTCAAACTACTATGCACTTTCGTAAAAGAATGCTTTGGTGAGTGGTGATTATGCCTATCAACACTCCTTGCTTCTCTTCTTTTCTCATCATGAGACCTAATACTTCTTAACTTACTTTTCTCTGTCTCATGATCCATTTTATTTTCTACTATGTCCAGGATCTGCATCAATTTGACATTGAAGTCATCTTAGTGTGCCTTGGCTCTCATAAGCCTTTCATTATCAGTCTTATAGCTTTGGACATATTTTTGAAATCCATTTATGGTTTCTACCAAGTTCATGCGCTCCTCCTGGGATTTTGTACCAACAACACCCAAACCGACATACAAATCCCTGAATTCATCATCAAGACTATAAGTCCTCTGTGAATATTCCATGTTTTTTTACCTTCTGCATTGATTTTATCCTTCTCTGATCATTGATAATTCTGCAAAGTGTTCAGACAACAAGATTTGTTAGAAGAATTCATGAAAAATTTGCACCATCTTGTCATAATCCTTTCTTCCGAAGTCCATGCACGTACTGATATTCAACACATGCCATTGCTCAATGTCAATATTTGACATTCACACTACGTATCAATAATGCACATGCACCACAATGTTTTTCCATGCAACCCCAAATATTTAGTGTGCACACCCATGCACCATTGTTTACTGCGCAGTTCTAGTTCCACACTCCATAATGTCATGTAATTAGTGTGCAAATATGCACACTATTATTTAATGCGCACCATGGCCACACTGGAATTCCAAATTCAACCACTTACCAGTCCAATTTTTTCCTTAAGTATAAATCAGCTCGTTCAGGCTCAGTGTTGACACTGAAGCTATGATTCTTCTTGTTGACCTGTGGCCCATACAAGTCTAGTGTTGAACCAATAGCTATGCTACCAATTTGTAATGTACCTATTCTCCCACTGAGTCCCGTTACCACCACTTACAACGTGCTATGATACCAATCTATAACGTCCCCAACCACCCATGCTAGGCCACGTCATACAACCTCAACTTTTGTAGCTCTGAATCAACCCAAACTATAACATCTCCAACATACTATTGGGCCATGCTACTCCAAAAAAAATCCACTATGCATATTCTGTACTAAACACTAGTCTGCGCAGTATCACTTGAAGTAGTGTGCTCAACCTCAAACTGAGTCACACCACACTAACTTTCTCCTTTTAACACAACTTTAAGAAGCGAAAGTAACTCAAACAACTGTGCACACTAACATACTGAACACACAAGCACCCTGGCATCGCATGCCAATTCTAATTTCCTCGTGTAGATGGTCTAATTCCCTACGTGCACACACAAATTCCAGCCTCATGTGCACACATGCTACTTTCCTGCGCACCTGACCATTCAATCCTTGCCTCAGAGACTCATGAGAAATATCAAAGGATAACTTAACAGAAAAATGATCAACAACTGTCATACTCATGCACAACTAAAATAATAACTATCAACACCACATTTACATGTGCAAGCAAAATTAAACAAAATAACAACAAGTACTTATATGCGACAACATACTAGAATTAACCCATGTCAAACATAGATAAACAAGAACAAAATATACAAGACAAACACACATGAACACTTCTCTTTTATGAAAGTCACAAACTGCGCACAGAACTTAGATGTTCCTCCCATCAATAGAATCCGTTCCTCATAATATTTCAATAATAGGCCACCCTTGATCTGAGGCTTAACTCCACCAGGGAAAAAGGGTTCCTAGCAACAAGTTAAGGTCTGATTCTCAAAATAATTGCTCCGTCCTAGGTGCCTGCTACTGCAACTAGCCCACAATCCCTCATTCCCCATGCACCTGTCACAACTAAGGAAGTGTGCCCCTTCTTTTCTCAACAATCCCTCATCCACCCCACTTCCCTTCCAGGGTTACCAACAACAGGCAAAACATGAAGTCTCTGAGCCCTGCGACTAATTCTCAGCACACTAGGAAACAATTATAAGAAAAAATATCACCTGAAGAGTATGCTCACGGGCCTGACAATCCCACTTCTCAACAACCAATCTCACACCCACAGAGACTGCTCACGAACCTAACAACCCGTCTCTTCGACAATAAACCCTTACTACAACACCACAACTCCTTACAAACTTCTCTGTGCAGATAAGGTAATAATTTTCCTCTCCCTGGACCAACCCCCTTCTACACATGTGATTTAATAATGAATAATGGATGAATATCCCAAAAATACACTAAGTCCAACAATATATATTACATGCATTCAACACGACACTTGTCACCTTCAGAAGTAGCTTAAGCCACTTATTGGCTTGTTCCCAACCCCGAGAACTTCGGATACAATAATTATCCACAACATACACTTTTTCAGAAATATTATAAAATATTCCCTAAGACTTAAGTCCCACGCCCTTTTCCCTTTTCCAGTGGATTCAACCCCCCATATCTTTTCTTCCGAGTCTGTCTACGTGCAACGATGAAATTTTATATTAATAAGCATGATTATATTTACATGGATAGGCGCACTGGCCTATCTGTGTCCCGACTCACCAGCCTCATAATCACATAGGCTCTCCATCCTCAATACACNATATAGCTCAGATCTGCACGCCCTTCCAGGTCATTCCCGTGCATTTACCCAAGTGCGCGCAACACTGTGAGATGTGAACACTTACCTAGGTGCATGCAACACTATGAAATGTGCACACCCTGTCCTTGATACAATACTCTGCGCACTACTCAGGTGGATGCAACATCAAAACTTAGTGCCAACATCTCACCAACCTAAATGTACATTTACATTTATAGTTGATACCACGATTCACTAGCCTATATGTACAATTACAAAGGGTTTCAGACTAGGGACATTACAAAATATTTGCAAAAAGACTTGAAACATGATGATTTAAAAAAAGAAGAAGCTTTGAGTACTTTTGTTGCGCATGTGTCAAGTTTAAGTGATTTTGATAGAAATCAACAAGATTTACCTTCAAACCATAGAATAAAACAAGTGAGAATAGGTTGGTTAGAAAGAATTCAAATGCTACGAGATTCAATTTCCAATTGTACAAAGATTAATGACAAAAGAAGTAATGTATTCCTTAAAGCACTTGAAATTGTTAAAGATATTCAGGGCCCATAACTAGTAAGAGAGTCTATGCTTATACCTAAGGAACAATTGGAGAAAAATTTGAGCATAATTAAAGCTTCATGGGCTAGTGAGTTTGAAAACCTCACTTATTTAATGGAAGAATAAATTAATCGATGGTTGGTTACTTTCATTAATGATAATGAAGACTACTTGGCATCAATTGAACAATTGGCTCGGAATTCAAAGAAATAGAAGAAAATTTTTTCTCCCTTCAGAATAAGCAAGACATCACAGTTTCATCAATGAAGGAGTACATTCAGGAGTGGCTCAAAAGATTGTTAACTCAAATAGTTAATCCATAATAACTACCAAGAAGTAGTTATACCATGAAGGTTCGAAGACTATATATATATATATATATTTCCATTTGATGTAGCTTGGGTGGTTGGGGGGAATGGTTGTTATCCTCCCCACCCAGGTTCAGTTCCTTGTAAGTGACATGTGATGCCCTTAATGGGTCTATAAGATACTCTTGTTGTTGAGTACGTTTCTCCTATTGTTGAGCAATCAATATCCCGCCAATCCTGGCCTCCCCATGTTCNGGGGGAGGATTTCCGTGGATGTAGTGAGCTACCGTTATTTGGTTCCATGAACCACATGACTATATATATATATACCCCGACACAAAAAACATCATCATCAGAGAGAGAGAGAGAGAGAGAGAGAGAGAGAGAGAGAGAGAGAGAGAGAGAGAGAGAGAGAGATCCATCCATCCATCCATCCATCCATCATTCCTCTACTATTTTTTGCGAGTGCATTTATTTTTGAAGCATTTCCCTTCTTTCATCATCCATATTTATTGGTGTATTGTTCATTTATAAAGCCGATCCTTATTCTTTTCTTCTAGGTCACCACTACTATTTTATTTGGTCCACGAGAGCCCCATCCTAGTCCATTTGGACAAATGAATTTCTTTTAGTCATTTAAGTATTGGGAACATTGTGTTTTGAAGTAGGCAAGCACTTTATTTGAACTTGAACATCAATTTGTAATAATTTTTACTCTCGTAGAGAGCTATTCCAGGAGTTCATAACATTTTTGGTTTCGGACTTTATATAAGCATGATATCTCATGTATATTTCTCCTATGCATCTTGTGATTTTAAATGAATGAAATTATTTAAATCTCTCTAAATTTTTGGGACATCATCTTATTTTCTATCTATGAGTCTTGCTTCAAATCCTTTTCTCTCATTAATTGAATTAATGGATGTAGCTATTTTGTTTATGTGAGGATATTGTTTTTCTACTATAATATTTGTTACATTTTGGTTACTTTACAACTTGGTCCACTCATAGGTGTAGATGATAAGAATGTTAAATCTATTGTTTGAATAAACATATTAAATATTTGAGTGAGAAAGAAGAGGACCACCTCTATAAAAATGTAGAGGGTATCTCTATACCCCAGGAGGTTGACTCTTGTCCCTAGAAGGAAAAGAGACCAACACCACCCCAAAAGTACCAAAATAGATGGGAAATTATATAATGATCCATTCCAAATCATTGTTTGACTTTATTGGTTTCATCTTCTCCTAGAATTTCCCTTGTCTCTTAACCTTGATCATTTCCACATGATGAGATTTCTCCTTTGCTAAACATCTTTGTAGTGTTGGTTGTGAAGCCTGATTATCTTCTTGATTCAGAGGTCTTTGTGTTCAGCAGTGTTTATACCCCATGAAGACTGTACACCCATCCACGCATGGGGGGGGGGGGGTTGCATAGGGGGATTTCCCCCCTTGCAGGGTTAGGGTGGCTCATCCCCCCAGTTGGGGGTTTGGGGGCCAACAAGGGTTTGGGGGAAAATCCCCCAAAGGAAAAATTTCCTTGTAAAATATTGTAATTTTGTAGTCAATATGGGCCATTCATTATAAGGTCACAGATTTGATGGTAGAAGTTATTTTAGGGTTTTTTTTCCCTAGCAGGCAACCATATTTTATGAGGGAATTGTATTGTATATGTGTATGTGTGTGATTATTGTATTTTGAGAGAGGAGACTGTGAGAGAAAGAAGAGGAAGTTACAATGGGTGTGTTGTAGGTTGTATCCCTTCATTTTGCTAGATAATAAAAAGGAAGGACCTGGAAATTTCTTTGGTGGACGTAGCCCACATTGGGTGAAGCATGCATATCTGTGTCTCTATTGTATTGTGTATCTTCTGTGTTTTATTTCCACATTTGTCTTATTTTATTTCTCCACGATCCTTTTTTTTTAACAACTGGTATCAAAGCGAAAGGCAACTCGCAGGAAAAGAGGGTTCCTGGTTTAAGTGGGAGCAATGGCGGAAAATGGAAATTTTAGGGTCAAGAAATTTAACGGCCAAAACTACCAGTTATGGAAGATGCAGATGGAAGATTATTTATATCATAAGGAACTATTCCTACCAGTGGGTGGAATAACAAAGAAGCCGACATACATGAAGGACGAATAATGGGAGCTTCTTGACATAAAGGCACTAGGAACGATATGACTGAGCTTGGCAATGCCGTTGGATTTAAATATTTGAAAAGAAAACACATTGAAGGATCTAATGGATGCATTGGATAAACTGTATTAAAAACCCTCAACATCCAATAAGGTATTTCTAATGAAGAGATTATTTAATATGAAGATGTCAGAAGGTGGGTTTGTTGCAGATCATTTAAATGAATTTAATATGGTTACTAATCAACTAAGTTCTGTAAAAGTGTACTTTGATGATGAGGTAATGGCTCTTATAATCTTGTGCTCATTGCCAGAAATCTGAAATGGCTTGGTCATGGATGTAAGTAACTTTTTCTGTGGTTCAAACACTCTAAAATTTAATGATGTTGTTGGTGTTATCCTTAGCGAGGAAATGCGACGAAAAAGCACGGGTGAGACATCAGGTAATGCGTTGACTGTGGAGAACATGGGAAGACAAAAGGATAGAGGAAAGGGCTCAGGGAACCATGATAATTCTAGGAAGGAAAGATCTAAATCAAGACCGGGAAAGATAGAGTGCTAGAATTGTGGGAAGAAAGGACAATTGAAGAAAGACTGCAGAGCTCCATAGAAACAAAGAGACGGACAACAAGAGAAAAATCAAGAAGAAAATGTAACAAGTGATGTGTTACAAGATGATTTGATTCTTTATGTAGATAATATTTCTGAGTCTTGGGTAATAGATTCAGGGGCTTCATTTCATGCCACACCCCATAGGAAATTTTTTCTATATTATGTTCAAGGTGATTTTGGACAGGTTCATTTGGGTGATGATACACCATGCAAAATTGTTGGAATGGGGAAGGTACAAATAAAGAAAAATAATGGAAACCAATGGTTGTTGAAAGAGGTAAGACATGTTCTAGATCTAAGGAAAAATCCAATTTCCATTGGGAAGTTGGCAAGTGAAGGTTGTATATCTATATTTACAGATAAGGCATGGAAGGCCACCAAAGGATCACCAGTGATAGCAAAAGGAGAGAAGGTAGGTACATTGTATTTATGTACTAGAAATACTGACTCTTCTACCTCTTTAGCTTCTACAAGAGTGGATACAACATTGTGGAATCATAGGCTTGGACACATGAGTGAGAAGGGGATGGAAATATTTCACAAAAGAAATTTGTTTCCAGATATTAAACAAATTTGTTTAGATTTCTGTGAGCACTGTATTTATGGAAAACATAAGAGAGTTAGATTTCTCAGAGTTTGAAAAGAAAAGAAGAGTGAACGCTTAGAGCTTGTGCATATAGATGTATAGGGACCAAATCATGTATCATATTTTGGTGTCTCTTGTTATTATGTTACTTTTATTGATGATGCAACTAGGAAAACTTGGGTTTATTGCATTCGAAAAAAATCTGATGTTTTTTATACTTTTAAGAAATGGAAATATTTGGTTGAGAATGAGACAGGAAAAAGGTTGAAGTGTCTCAGATCAGACAATGGAGGTGAATACTGCAGTAAAGCGTTTGATGATTATTGTTCATACCACAGGATTTGTAGAGAGAAGGCAATTCCAAAAACACCACAAGAAAATGGTGTGTCAGAAAGGATGAATAAGACCATCATGGAGCGTGCAAGGAGTATGAGATTGGATGCAGGGTTTCCCTTACAGTTTTGGGCAAATGTTGTAGATACTGTTGTTTACTTTATAGATAGAGGACCTTCAATTTATTTGGATGGTGGCATTCCAGAGGAGGCATGAAAAGATAAAAAGGTAAACTATTCATTTATGAAGACTTTCGGTTGTGAAGCATTTGTCCATATTGATAAAGAAAATAGATAAGAGTTTGAAGCAAAATCCAAGAAGTGTACCTTTATTGGATACGATGTTAATGATTTTGGTTATCACTTATGGGATTATGAAAATAAAAAAATTATTAGGAGTAGAGATGTCATATTCAATGAGAAGGTCATGTATAAAGATCAGTTGCAGGGAAGGAAACATGAAGAAGAAAAATCAGAATACACAGTGCTTGATGAGATTATTGAAAAATAAATTCCAAAGGTACCAGAAAGTAAAAATGTACAACAACAGGAGAAACATGTATCTCAAACTCCTGCAAGTGTTGTTAGAAGATCTACCAGGTTAAATAGACCCCCTCAATGATGCTCTCCTTCATTGTACTATTTATTGTTGACTGATTCTGGTGAACCAAAAAGTTATGAAGAGACAATGCAGGTAGACACTAAAAGGAAGTGGGAGCAAGGCATGAAAGATGAAATAGATTCCTTGGTAAATAACCAGAATTCGGACTTGGTTCAATTGGCTGCAGGAAAAAGAGCATTGCATAATAAATGGGTTTATAGGTTGAAGGAAGAAGATGGAGGCAAAAAACAGTACAAGGCCAGAGTTGTTGTAAAGGGGTTTGCACAAAAGAAAGGTATATATTTTGATGAAATATTTTCTCCTGTTGTTAAAATGACTTCAATTAGGACTACAGTAAGTCTTGTGGCAGTAGAAGATTTTCATATTGAACAATTACATGTAAAAACAACTTTTCTCCATGGGGATTTGGATGAAGAGATTTATATGCAGCAGCCACATGGATATGAGGTCAAAGGGAATGAAAATTTGGTATGTAGGTTGAAGAAGAACTTTTATGGCCTAAAGAAATCTCCAAGGTAGTGGTATTTGAATTTTGACAGGTTTATGACAGAACAAGGTTATAGTGGATGTCATTCTGATCACTGTGTTTATTTTAAAAGGATAGAAAATGGAAGCTATATTATCTTGCTATTGTATGTAGATGACATGCTTGTTGCATGGTCTAATATGTAGGATATAAATGTGCTCAAGTAGAAATTAGATAATTCATTTGTGATGAAGGATTTAGGTGTTGCAAAGAAAATCCTTGGTATGAGAGTAACAAGAGACAAGAAAAATCACAAATTGACATTGTCTCAGGGTGAGTACATAGAGAAGGTGTTGGAGATGTTTAGAATGCAAAATGAAAAACCAATTAGTACACCTTTGGTCAGTAATTTCAAATTAACTAAGGAAATGTGTTCCAAGACATAGGAGGAGATAAAAGACATGTCCAGGATCCCTTATTCATCATCGATTGGTAGCTTGATGTATGTGATGGTTTTCACAAGACCAGATATTTCACATGTAGTGGGAGTTGTGATCAGTATGTATATGAACAATCCAGGTAAAGAACATTGGGAGGCAGTAAAGCGGATTCTCAGGTATTTGAGAGGTAAAACTTCTCATGCATTATGTTTTGGAGGTTCAGACACTGTTATATAGGGATATGTTGCTTCAAATATGGTAGGTGATAAATATAGTAGGAGGAGCACTATAGGGTATGTTTTTATTGTAGGTGTAACAACAATAAGTTGGATTTCAAAACTACAAAATTTTGTTGCACTTTCAACAACAGAAGCAGAGTATGTTTCTACTACAGAGGCTAGTAAATAAATGATTTGGTTACATAGGCTTATGGAGGAATTGGGAAAGAAGTAGGAGAATAACACGTTGTATTGTGATAGTGAGAGTGGCATTCATCTTGCAAATAAATCAACCTTCCATTCAAATACTAAACATATACATATCATGTACCATTTCATATGATCCATCTTGGAAGATGGACATTTGAAGTTGGAAAATATACATACTAGCCAGAATACTGCAGACATGTTAACAAAGGGAGTAACTAGGGAGAAACTAAGTTCTTCATCAATTTCAGTTGGCCTTCAAGCATGAAGGTGAAGATGAGAAATTTTCCAGGTCCAAAGTGGGTCATAGTCCAACATGTACAACAACAATGGAGTTGTTGTGATCAGTCTCCAAGTGGGAGATTGTTGGTTGTGGAGTCTGATAGTCTTCTTGATTCAAAGGTCTTTGTTTTTAGTCATGTTTATACCCCATGAATACTATACACCACTCCACATGGGGGGATTGCAGGAGGGGCTTGCCTCCCCTGC
This sequence comes from Picea engelmannii, assembly GCA_009831015.1. Classification (NCBI taxonomy): domain Eukaryota; kingdom Viridiplantae; phylum Streptophyta; class Pinopsida; order Pinales; family Pinaceae; genus Picea; species Picea engelmannii. The sequence goes on along the minus strand of ML787394.1, from coordinate 220,900 downwards.
GGGGTTTCAGGGGTGAAGCCCTAGAAGGAAAAATTTCCTTGTAAAATATTGTAATTTCGTAGTCAATATGGACCGTTCATTATAAGGTCGCAGATCCAATGATAGAAGTTATTTAGGGTTTTTTGCCCCATAAGGAAACCCTCTTTTATGAGGGAATTGTATTTCAACTGTGTATGTGTGTGATTATTGTATTATGAGAGGCGATTGTGAAAGAAACAAGAGGAAGTTACAACAGGTGTGCTGTAGGTTGTATCCCTTCATTTTGCTGGACAATAAAAAGGAAGGACTGTTGTAGGATAAATCGGTAAATGCGGACATAAACTAATCTCCCTAGATCCACGTAGATCTAGAACAAAACGATACAGAACATGGCACTTTCCCTAGGTTCTAATCATTGAATCTATCATCAAAGAAAGGATGAGTGACATACCTTTGAATATCGCTTCCTTATGTCTTTGTTGTCCCTGCTTCACTCTGGTGCTCTTGTGATATTGATTCTGCAGTGAGACACAATCCAACCAAAGTGAAATCAGAGAGAATATATTCAATGATAACCTATGCATATGATCAAGGAATTATGAAATAAAATAAAGATAATTCTATGGGAAAGAATCATGCCACTGTATTATATTAATAATAGGAAGAGAGATTACAACCAGATGCCTTGATGTCGTAAGGTTCCTTCCAATGATTCTTTTCTTCCCACACACTTCTTGCCCCAAGGATTTTGAGACCATGGATTTGATAGCTACTCACAATCTATCTTGACAAAGCAAAGCTCAAAGCCAATCTAACCAAACTAACAATCTCAAGCCAAATTCAACTAACTTTCTCCATGAGAGGTCATCTCCTTTTATAAGTTGAAGGGGATAAGGTGAGGAGGTTAGGATGATCCCAATAAATCATGAAAGAGAGTAAGATCCAAACCGTTCAAAGACCACCTCACCATAAAATCTTCTCCTTCTAGAAGAATCAAGAAGACGCTTGTTTTTCCCATGTATAGTAATTTTCGCACCCTAGCTATAGTGCAGCCTGCAGAAACTAGGAATTTACTCACCCTGGCTATAGTGCAGCCCACAGAAACTAGGAATTTCCTCACCCTGACTATAGTGCAACCTGCGAAAACCAGGAATTTCCTCAGCCTAGCTATAGTGCAACCTGCAGAAACCAGGAATTTCCTCACCCTGGCTATAGTGCAGCCTACAGAAACCAAGAATTTCCTCACCCTGGCTATAAAGAAACCTATGAAAATCCTCTTTAATAGGGTTTTTACAAAGAAAAATACAACTTCTTATCTTAGGGAAAGTTCTTCTCCCTTCTTTCTTCAGGAATCCAGGCCACTGACACCTCTGAAGGCAACATATAGATTTACATCATTAACGATCATAGGGATGATGAAAATAATGTGTAACAAAGTGCTCCCCAAAGTATGAAGTTAGAACAAAGTGATAGCTGAAATACTTTGTCGAGTGTGTGTAGGGAACAAGGAACACGTCGGTCGAAAACCTGCCAACAAACAAGGAAATACAATACAATAATATATCATCACTGAGGTAGGCATTCCCATACTCAGAATACAAATGACTCAAATCATAAATGCCGACATGCGAAGATCCATGTCAAGTAAGACAAGTCATGGCCACCAAACATACACTGTGGATCCATGCCATTATGACTCAAATCTTAGCATAGCCACCAAAAATACATCGTGGATCTATGTGTTAAAGACTCAAATTTGAACATAGCTACCAGACATACAATGTGGATCTATGAAATAGTACAAATTGAATATACTCCAACGCAACCTGAATCTATGAGAAAAGACTTAGGGTCTTCATCTCCACCACTTTATAGTACAAATCTAACCATGCAAATACATGTGCTGAAGTCGAACATGGTAGAAACCACTCGATTACTGGTCATTAGTGAATATCGTTAACAAGTGCGAGAGAAGTCACCATTAATGTCAATGACTCCCAAGGTACTCTAGTACAATCCAATGAATGTGAATCAATGATCTGAGGTCAAAAAATCGGTGGAATCTCCCAATTAGGGGTCAATAATGAAAACCCATTGACGAAAGTGAGGAAACATGCCATTGAGGCATGCAAGTTCCAAGGTGCCAATTAGTTTCTAAGTCTAATTCCTGGATAATGAGTTGAAGTCGACAGGAAAAGACTCGTCACCGGAGGGCCTTAATGTATCCCCCATCAATGACATGAAACGGGTAACAAGATTTGATGTAGATCAGAGTAACAAGTGATTCAGGACTGACTCAGGGATGGCCGACGCAATAGAAGGCTTAAGGACTGCAGAAATGGCCGACACAATAGAAGGCTTTTCAGGTTGAACTTCTCTTTGAACATATTGATGACACAACAACTGTCTTGGAAACACTGACTCAACAACATGGATCGCAAACCAAAGGGTAATCTTATAAAAGAGTATGATCACGAGAAAAACATATTTTCCAACCTAGACACAAAGCGAGTGAAAGAGTGTCATGTTCAAAATCGACTCTTCCATAGAATACATGTTTAGATACATTTCTTTCCCAATTTTTCATGTAATCTCATCCTTCGGACAAGTCCCTTGGAGTATGTTTAACGAACCCTAGGAAGGAATGGTTCGGTCCCATATGGGCCTTTCGATGTTTGCTTAACGAGTCCAAAGAAAGAAAAATCAGGGTTTTTTCATGTTTAGAGAGTCTAAAAAACACTTAAAGAGAACTCTCTCAGTTCCTTTTTCGTAAAGTAGTCTAATGAGACCGAAAAAGAGATAAACTATCGCTCAACAGACGTGTTTTATAATACTTTAACAAGCGTGAAAAGAACAAAATCGCTCGGCAATATTTTCATGTTTAGAGAGTCTGAAGAGAGCTTAAAGGGAACACCTGGGGGTTCCTTTTTCGTATAACCTTTACGAGCCCAAAAAAGTGATAAAATTTTACTTGATTACATTCTCATCGATTTACGAGTATGAGAAAGAACAAAGACTAAGCTCGATAACTTATTCTCATGTATTTATGAGAATGAGAAAGAACAAAGACTAAGCTCATGATTGTTTTCATTTTTACGCAAGCTTTAAAACAAAAAAAAACTATTCTTGGGATAGATTTTATTTTTTTTACAAGCTTAAAAACTAAACAAAACTATGCTTGGGTCTGGTTTCATTTTGACACAATCTTGAACTAGAGGAAACTATGCTTTAGGTAAGGTGGTTTCATTTTTACACAAGCTTGAACTAGAGAAAACTATGCTTGTGACTTCCCAACACATGGTTCACATATTCGCATGGTTGGTACTTAGCCCCCAGCTTAAGAAGCTAGTGGATCAACTTCAGCACGAAGTCCAGAGGCTGAGGAAAATTCCCCCCAAGCTTTGTTTCATCCAACTGCAAAGGAGAATGAAATGAAGTTTCAAATACTAGACGAAGGACTTGACTCAAACAGAGAGGGGGAACAATCCATTTCATTTTTTAATGAGCTTGACATAGGAACAAGAACTATGCTCGGGAATCCCGGTTCAATCCCCATACCTCTATTTCATTTTTTAGCGAGTTTGACACATAAACGGGAACTATGCTCGTAAGCTTTGTTTCATTTTTTAACTAGGTTTCTACAGAGACGCAAAAATTATCCTCACAACTAGTTTCATTTTTTAACGATCTTGAAAGTAGAAAACCATGCTCAAAACTCTCTTCTTGATCACGGCTTCCAAGAGGACAGTGCTCTGGAAGGACACCCTGTCAAGGGACAAAACTCGGTCATGGCCTCCAAGAGATCTTCACTCAATGGAAGAATCACACTCTGGGAGGAACACATGTCGAGGGCCGCAATAGGGGTAAAGAGATCATGCTCTAAAAACCCGATCGAAGAGATCACCATGTCAACTACTAGATCCAAGTCATTGTCATCGACAATGGAAGGTATGGGAGACAACTCCATAGAATTGACCTGTGGCATGGGTGATACCGACTGCATATAAGAACCATTTAGGGAGTTCATTAAGTGGATGGTCAAGTTAGGGCCAACAAACGAAAGTTGATCAATGGTTACAATTTTTCCATCATGCGGGAAATATATCATATGAAAAAGAGTGGACACGATATCTTTCATGGCATAGACATAATCCCACCCAAGGAGTAAAGAGAAATCCAAGGGGTTTTGGACTACCATGACATCAATAAATACATTTTTCCCTCCCAAAGTTACAGAAAACTGAGGAAGGGTCCCTAAAGGTTGACTGGTTCTTCTATTAAAAGCTAATAGATTTTGCGTAACTGGCACAAGCTGAGGACAACCCAAAGATTGCCAAGCAAGAGAGGACAAAATACTAATGGATGCACCTTCATCTATCAGTGTCTGAGGAATGTCCTGACCACAAATCTGAACTGTAATCTGGAAAGGAATGTGAGGGGGAAGACGAGGTCTAGTTAGCACACCCCAATTGAAAAATATGGACTCATTACTTGGAGGGGGTTTCACAGGAGAAGGAGGAATACCCCCTGACACAACAGAGTCTGTATCAACGAGAAAAATGTGGGCAGTATCGGGTTTACTCTCGAGCGAGAGAGTAGGATTGACCGATGACGAGATCAGATTGACCACTTGGATTTCATTCTCCAAGGGGAGAATGGGGTCGATGGGTAGAAAAGGATCAATCGCTTGGGTTTCACTCTCTAACGGGAGAGTGGGATCGACTGAGGATGGGACCGGATCGACGAATTTGTCAACTGTATCAACTAAGGATGTGACCAGATTGAGTACATGATCAACCAGATTGACCGACGAAGAGGCCGAATTGATCATTCCATCAACTATAGGTGGGTCGAGAATAAGCTTGCGATAAGCAGCTGGAAGTTGAGCTTGGGAACCAGTTATATCTTCCAGTAATTTTGAGGCTTCATCCATATGAGGGAAAAGGTGAGTTAGATGAATCCCCTTGCATAACATGCATGGGAACTTGACTCTACTTTTCTTTTTCCCAACTGTATCGTGACTAGTTGACGGGAGGTCACCAACATGTTGTTTAGAGGCTGACGACATGGGTTGGCGAGGGTGTGTAGACCATGCTTCTATAACCTTGGATAGACTAGGGAAATCCTTAAGAAGATGGCTACCCTTACAAAGCCTACAAGGGTACTTGGGCTGACGGGTTGTTTGGGTGATCTTGACACCATCAATACTCCCACTACGATAAACAATAACTGGTTTATTTCCAACGTGTTCGATGTTGGGCTCTAAAGATGTCTAAAAACAACCTTAGTTTGACATTAATTTATCAATCCGAGGATTCGTATTTTATCTCAAAGAATATCGGCAAAGTCTATGCAGATAGCTCGTAGAGGCTAAAATCGTGTAGTGAAAGCAATTATGAGTTTATCAACAATCAAGTTCCTCAAACATTCTTTAAAGATTCTAGGAATTGAAATCTAAAGTTGTGCAATGGAAATGAACTGATTAATCTATTGAATTCATTTTAAGAGCAGTAATTGAATCTAGATAAAGACTTGCAGAAATGACTATTATTATGAATCAAATTGCTGGAAAGAAAAAGGCGAATTACTCTATCTATGGAAAGAAACAGAGTCTGTAATCTAGTTGAAAAGAGACAACAATCGTATTTCTATTGAAAGGAACAACAACTATATTCTAATGGAAAGGAACAACAAATGTAAACTAAGTAAAAGGAACAACAAATGTAAACTAAGTAAAAGGAACAACAAATGTGAACTTATGAGGAACTGTCACGCATCAAATCTCAGTAATAGGAATTGGAACAATAATCATCTAATGCTCCAGGGAATATCTATCTCTTGCAATTGACATGAAATCATCAACACACTTATGCATTCATTTAACTACCGTAAAAGAGAATTGAATCACAAAACAGAAATTGAACTGATACAATTACAGGTCGAACAATAGCTCCTTCAAACTAGGCCCTTGGTCCTTAGAAGCACTACTATTTGAAATTCAATATATAGAAATGGTAAAACCGCTCGAAGCTTCTATTGATTTCATAGCTGGTACAACATTTTACAAAAACTGCTAACACATAACAATTCTAAGTTCTGAGTTCTTGGGTGCAATTCTTCTACTTATTTTCAAGATCTATTTACCCCTTATATATTACAATAATCTGGGTAAATTAAGCAATCCTGAGGATTGAGAGATCCTCAGGATTGCTTTACTATTACAATATAAGCAACTTGATCATCTTCAAAACTGCCTTGCACCATAAAGTCTTCAACCTCCAATAGCTTGCGCATCTTCACGATTTCCTTTGCTATCTTGGGTTTGACAATATTTAACCATTCCTGTAATAAAACCAGACAATTCCAATCATATTTAGGATCTATGTAATCTAACTTCAACAATAACGCTAAAGAGTATATTATTCATTTTCTATTCTATTTGCTTCCAAATAATCAAAAAGTCAATGAAGATGATATCATGAAATGTGGGAAAAAGGAAGATATTTATACCTTTTTCATAACCTAACATACCCCCCAGCTTACCTTCTTGCATGTCCTCATGCAAGCTGAGATTTTACATGTAAAGAAGCAATGCTGTAAGGTGGAAAGGTTGGTTCACCGGGCCTTCTGAACCCATTGCTTGTTTTGAGTTCTCCAAAAGCAACATCCTCCCTTTTCTTGTTAATTTGATAATCTTTTTGGTAACTTTCTGGAGGGAACCAGATGATAGGGGGATTATATCTGCACCCAATCCAAGCAGGCCCTTCCTCTTGGAGAAATCTAGAATACCTCTCTATTCTGTAGGTAGCTGCAAAGAAATTCCTGTACCCAAAGGGTTCCCTACTCTTTAATTCACTGGAGGATGCATCCCATCTCAGTTTAGAAGCAGCAAGAGCTTCCTCCTTAAGCTCCCTAAAATGAGTGATACCTGAACGTATAACTTGTAGATGGATAGGGGCTAAGGAGTCTATGACCCCCCCTCTTTTCATAAAGGTTTTGTGTCGCATAATGGCTGGAAAGGACTTTGGAGGTTCTCCCCTAACCCAGAGATCTAGCCCAACTTCCCTCTTTAGGAAGGTTTTATGAGATTTACCCCATCTGACTTGGTTCTGAGTAAATGACAGAAATTCTTGAAACTGTATGTCACCTATGAATGGGCCAGGGTTATCTTCCCTTTTTTCTTCCAGAATGAAATTATGAAAGTACAATTCACAAAAAAAGTATTGTACCTTTTCGTCCTGCTCTCTGAAACATGAAATAAACTCAGGTACAGTGGCAAATGAAATAGGTTTTCCTGCTCTGATAGCCTTCACTCTTAATAATAGATATCGTTCCAGCAAGAATAAAGTGTAATTGGTGGCAGGGGCTCTGCAATTAATAGCATCAGAGTAGACATCACAGATTTCTTTGATTTGTTCCAAAGATTTTTCTAATTGGGTTTGCACCTTTTTTTATCTTCCCTTGGGATTTGGTGAGCGCAACATAGGTATCACTCTCTGTTGCTATCATGTCCTTCAGTTTTTTAACAATCTTTTGATATTCATCCCTAGTGACCATCTCATCTTGGTGTTGAGCCAATGCTCACTGGGCTTGTCCCAACTCTGCCTTTAGTTTATCAATGGTGACACCCTGTGCTTGAGATTGGGATGCTTGGTATTCTTCCATAGCGCCCATATCTTCCCTAGATTGAGTTAATGCTTGCTGGACCTGTGTAAGCTCTGCTTCCAGTCTGTCCACAATAACACTCTGTTTTTGGGACTAGAGTGCTTGGTGCTCTGCCATAGTCAATAATTCATTTATGTTTTGAACCAGGGTTTGTTGAGACTGCATCAATTCTTCCTCCAATCTCCTAATGGTGGCATTCTGCTCAAGGAGTTGAGCTATTTCCTCTAATATCGGGGTGTTTGTCTGCACTTCAACATCAATTGCTTCTGTAGCTGTCATATTTTCTTGTGTTTCTAAAGGAATTGCTTCCTCATTCTGAGCCACTGTTTCTTCTACTACTATTTCTTTAGTCTGTCTGTATCCCTACATAATTTGTACTGACTGTTTCTTTAGAAAGAGGGTTTCTTCCTTGCACTCTGGCCCTTTTGTTCTTCTTTCTTCTGTGGGCCTTATTTGCCTGTTCTCGCTATTTCCTCAATTCCTTAATAATTTCCTTGAGCTTAGCCACCTTCTGCTTTAATACTTCAGCCTTCTTAGACTTTTTCTTCAACAATTTGTTTTCTTTTTTTAACTTTCTAATTTTCTTATGGCTCTTGGCTGATTTTTGTTTATGAGAGGTCTCAAGGTCTTCTTCATTCTGGCCAATAGATGGTTGTTCCTCTGTTCCTTCCAAATGTTCTGTCTGTGCAAGAGGGATTCTTGTTTCAAAATGAGGTTCTTCCTGTGCTCTGTCTCCAGGAAAAGACATTTCAATATCAGGAAAATCTTCAACTGGTTTTGAAGAGGAGGCTTGTTCTGGGAATTTTTCTGGATTATTTGATCCTATGTCAATTGAGGTTCCCAAGCTTCCCAAAACCTGGGCTATTTCTACCTCATAGCTCTTCATAAATTGTTTTTTCAGAAGCTCTAATGTCGGTTGGGTGTCTTCCTGATCATTCCTTTGTGAGGTCTATTCTACTTGCCCAATTTCTTAAGCATTCTCGCGTGGAGACTGTTCTGTAGAATTCTAAAGTTCTTCAGGTTGTTTTGTTGTACCCTGAATTGCTTTAGTTGTTTCCTGAATTCGTCTGCTTCTTCTCCTTGTATGAATGATGGTTGTAGGGGAAGTTGTTGCTCTCTTCCTCTTTTTCGTTAATGCCTGTGTTTGTGAGGTCTAGGCCTCTATGATTTGGGCAGGGTCTACCTAAGCTTTAGTTTGAGGAGATGGGATTTCTCTTTGGGCAATAGTCTGCTCTGCCTATCTATCTTCAATTTCCTGTGGTGGTTCTTCATGGCATAATTCAGGCTGCTCCAGTTGTGGAGGTCTATTGGCCTCAATCAGGTTATCCCAGGTCAATTGAGTTTGACTCAGTGCTTTATTTGTTATCAATTTAACTATTCTGTGGTGACTAATAATAGTAACAGGGTCCTTGGATTTTTGTGTTCTTAAGGCAACCTCATGTAATATGGCATTCAGAAAGAAAGGTGGATTAAGTAATAACCATTGTTTTAAAGATGCCAACAATTTGAGGTGGAAAGGTCGAATTACGTCATATCGTCCATCACAAGTGATGTACCACTGAATTATCCCTGCAAGTTCCTTCCATGGTTCTCTGAGGGTACTGGGATTGAGTCCCTTTCCCTTCTTATCCAACTCTTCCCCAGGGCCTGTGAAAGTTTCCACAGCTTCCTTCAGTGCTGTGTATCTTCCTGTCCACTGAATGCCTGTGTTAGGGAGGCCTGTGACCTCTGCTAATATTTCCGGAGTGAATGATATTTGTATGCCTCGCACCATAGAGTTTTCTCCCTGCAGATTCTGAAAGAATTCAAGCATGACATTCGTGTCATATCCTTGTAGACGGTTGAAGTACTCCGTCCACCCCAGCTGGTGCAGGATGTATCTTGCTTGCTCTGTAACCTTTAGTAAAGTTGGATCCCTGTGCACACCTCTGCCACCCATTTTGTGAGAAAATGTGGACGACTATCATTCCTGGTAGCAGACTTGGTTAGACCAACTTGGAGGAAAAATAACCGAAAATAACAAATATCAAAAACAACAAATGTTTACAAATGTGGGTATTTATTACAATCGTTACTATCTTTATCGAGAAGCATGTCGAGCATCCACTCCCCTCATTAATATAAAGGTCGACCTCGACCGTCAGCGTAGGGGAAAGTAATGAGTGTAGGTATTGATGGTGAGAAGTAATGATTGTACGACCGTCACCAATGGGGATTAATGATTTATTTTTAAACAAAATATTTTGACGGTAATCATTAAACGTTAATCCTCTTTTGTGGAATTGAAATATACCTATACTCAAAAGAATTCTTTAAGGATACATACGCTGAATAAATTAAATCTGTTCATTTAAATAATATCCCACATATCATAATGTTGTTACTTTTCCGTTTCATTGAATACAACCGAAATGATAGCCTCGTTATTGAGTGAAGGAAATATAGAGATACGCAGAAACTTGGCGTTTAAGGTAAACTTCCATACCACAGGCAGAGCCACTGTTGCCAACAGGCATCCATAGCCTCGACAAGGTTGCCTTTTAACCCTCAGATGAGCCTGTATCCTTGATACTTATTTGAATCGTCTTTTCCAAAAAGACCATTATCCTGGTTTGGTAGCCAAATGGTGATAATGCCACTCACTAGATTGTAACTTAGGTGAACAATCCGGCTCGTGATGAGACCCCTTGTCCTTTGACTAGAAAATGTCAAAGGCCATTTCCCTAGTTTGGTAGCTATAGTGGGAATGTCACTTAGGTTATTATCCTATGATCGTGGTAGGTTGGCTCGTGATGAGACCCCCTATTCTTTTTGAAAAAAAATTATTATTATTATTATTATTATATATATATATATATATATATATATATATATATATATATATATATATATATAAGTTTTAAGTTTTTCCCGAAAAATACCATTATCCTGGTTTGGTATCCAGATGATGATAATGCCACTCACTAGAGTGTAACTTAAGTGAACAAGTCAGCTTGTGATGAGACCTCTTGTCCTTTGACAAAAGAAAATGTCAAAGGCCATTGCCTTGGTGTGGTAGCCATAGTGGGAATGTCACTTAGGTTAGTATCCAATGATCGTGGTAGGTTGGTTTGTGATGATATCCCGTATTCTTTGTGGGAAAAAAAAGAAATTTTATTGATTTTTTTTTTGGAAGTGTATGAAGGGAGGCTCATCTACTCCTTAAGAGTAACGAATGGCGTATGTTAAGCCCTAATATTGGCTCATTAACCCTTAATTGGGGCATATTATATTAGTAATGTTATTTTATTTATGTCGGCTTTAGGCCATTAGTTGTAAGTATACCTCCTAGTCTCCTATATATACCAAGGAGACATTTTCATTTTGAATCATCTTGTACTTGAACATTTAAG
>ML787394.1:151771-205937 GCA_009831015.1 Picea engelmannii | reverse complement strand
TACCTCCTAGTCTCCTATATATACCAAGGAGACATTTTCATTTTGAATCATCTTGTACTTGAACATTTAAGTGGGGTAAAAGGAGGTTGCCCCCTTGAAGAGGCTTATTATCTGAAATTGTATCTTTTTCAAGGCGTTGAGTAATTTTTCTGAGGGTTTTCTATGCTATATTGGTATTTGGTTCTTAACAATGTAAATAAGTGTAAGGATGCCAAGTAAAAGTGTGCCATAGACTCCTTATTAATTATAAAGGCGAGATATCATTTTAGTGTATTTGTATGTATAAGGGAAAATAAACGAATTATGGTGGTTACAGGTTATGAACAAGGTTTAAGATATTTCGAAGAAAGCAATCCAAAAAAATAATTTGATAAGGTATGGGAGATAGTCCACAAAATAATGATAGATCGTTAGAAATAATGCCGGTGAAAATTATTTCGTGAAAGTTGTACCCCAAAAGAAAGGTTTAGCGTTTTATCAACAATGTAGGGAAGGAACGACAAAATGAACAACAGGCGTGAAAAAGGAACAACGGGTGCGACAAATGAACAACAATTGTTCTGTTCAAAGGAACAACAAGCGCGCAAAAGGAACAACAATTGTTCCGTTCAAAGGAACAGTAAGCACGCAAAAGGAACAACAATTGTTCCGTTTTTAACCATCTGAATAGGTAATTTTTAGAAACCTGGCAATGTGTTTTTCTTGAATTCAAGGTTGATTCCTCATCAACTAAATTCATTTATGAATTAGTTTATTTCAAAATTAAGTAATGGATGGTTTGTTAATGTTATGAATTTCATTATAGTTTCCCAATTGCTGTTGCTAAATCATGACACATTCATTTCTCTGTGAAAGACAGGGTTTGGGTGATGAGATGAAGCGGGAGTTTGGAACAAAAAAGAGTGCTAATTGAGTTCATTACAATTATCCTTCCTAGTTTTGACTTTCTCGAATGACCGTCGAAAATAATAATAATAAAAATAAATAAATAAAATCTACAGAAAACAAAATTATATACAATATTTATAGTGTCAACAGAATTCAACATTTATGGAGTTGGGGTGGCTGGATTACCTTCCCAGCCAACCAAAACTTGAACGGTAGGGTCCTTACCTCTTGGTAGAAATATTCTTTTGAGGGCGGTTGATGATAGAGTCGTAGCCGATGTCCATTGATCCGAAATGGAGATCCGGACCCGTTGATGGTGCTTAACGTGACTGTGCCATTATCATGGACTTCATTGATTTTGTATGGTCCTAGCCATCGTGTCTGTAATTTTTCGGGGAAATCCTGAAATCTGGAATCATAGAGGAGCACCCAGTCACCTTTTTTAAATGATTTTTTTTTATATGCTTGTCGTGCCAGGTCGTTCTCTGTTACTGAATAACAGTCATGGGCTCTACAACAGACAAGAATGCTTTATCCAATTCGTTGAGTTGTTGAAGGCACTGTTTATGTGATTTTGTAAGATCCAGTCCGATTTCTTGGGCCATCCTTAGAGTCTTGATTTCAAACTCGATTGGGAAGATGGGTTCTTTGCCATAGACTAAATGATAAGGAGAGTAGCCAGTGGTATTACGCCATGTTGTGCGGTAAGCCCATAAGGCATTTGGGAGCTCAAAAGCCCAATTCTGTCTATTTGTTGAGACAGTCTTTGTCAGGATTGCCTCCAGGACTTTATTGGTGCTTTCCACTTGCCCATTTTCTTGTGGATGGTATAGAGAAGTAATTCTGTGTTTGATATGATAATTATCCAGGGTGGTGGTGATTCTATGAGCTATAAATTGTGACCCCCCATCAGTAATTACCTCTCTTGGTAGTCCATAGCGTACGAATAATTTGAAAAGAAATTTGATGACTACTTCTTCTGTTGCATTTGGTAAGGATTCTGCCTCTACCCATTTAGTCATGTAGTTCGTTGCGACTAGAATATAGGCCTTTTGATTTGACTTTGGATTGAAGGGGCCAACAAAGTCTAGTGACCATCTCTCAAATGGTTCTACAACTACTTGTGCTTTGAAAGGCATTTCATCGGCCTGACCTGGTTTTCCCATCCGTTGACAACTATCGCAGTTTTGGACATATTTCTTCGCGTTTATGAATATTGAGGGCCAATAATAGCTCATCTGCAGAATTTTGTGTCCAGTCCTGTAATCTGCAAAATGCCCACCACAGGGCTCATCATGTCCGGCCTTTAGTATGTCGTAGATTTCATCATCTCATACACATCTGTGGATCTGGAGATCAACTCATGTATGGAAGATATATCCGTTGATCCAGGCGAATCGTGCGCTACACTGGACGATCAATTTTCTTTCCTTTGATGAAAGATGTGCCAGTAATATTCCCACTACCAGGTAATTTTCCACGTCAGCGTAGCAAGGTGGCTTTGTAGTAATGACAAACATATGCTTATCTGGAAATCGATCTTCCACTGTTAAGGAGTCGTTTGTTTTGGGTATGCGGGATAGGAAGTCTGCGACAAGGTTTTCTCTCTCGGGTCGATCTTTGATGGTGATATCAAATTCCTGCAATAGTAACAACCATCGAGTGACCCACCCATTAGTAATTAGTTTATTAGCCAGATATCTAATAGCATAATGATCAGTATATAGAATGACCGGATAGCCTGTTATATAATGACGAAATTTATTGATGGCATGTATAACAACTAAAAACTCTTTCTCTGTTACTGTATAATTAAGTTCAGCTGGATTAATATTCTTGCTAATAAAATAAATGGCGTAAGGTTTCTTGTCCTCCTCTTGTCCAAGGACAACGCCTATGGAAATATCTGATGCATCGGTGGAGATGTGAAATGGTATTTTCCAATTTGGCCCCCTCAACACCGATGCTGTCGAGATCAACTTCTTGAGTCCTGCAAATGCAACATCACACTTGTCATACCACTGAAATTCTACATTACTAGTCAAAGCATGTAAAGGTGCAATGGTTCTTGCAAAATTTTCCATAAATCTACGATAGTATCCTGAAGCGCCAAGGAAACTACGTACCTTGGTTTGTGTGTGTGGTGTAGGTAGATTAAGGATTACCTCTATTTTTGCTGGATCTACCCTAATTCCATCTGCAGAGATATAATTCCCTAGTACCACACCTTCTGTCATCATCATGTGACACTTTTCATGGCTTAAACATAACCTCGTCGCAATGCACCACTCTAGTATTTTCTCCAGGTTATTCAGTGCTTGATCGAAGTCGTCGCCATAAGGAGTGAAGTCATCCATATAGACTTCAAGTCCTTCGCTGATCAGATCGCTGAATATGCTCAGAATGGCCCTTTGAAAAGTGGCTGGAGCATTACAAAGTCCAAAGGGTAATACTCTGTATGCAAAAGTGCCCCAGGGGCATGTGAATGTAGTTTTATCTTGATCTTCTGGGGAAATATGAATCTAATTGTACCCACTAAAACTGTCTAGGAAAGAAAAGAATTTCTTTCCTGCCAAAGTATCCAGGACCTGGTTAATGAAAGGCAAAGGGAAGTGGTCTTTTTGAGTGGCTTTGTTAAGTTCCCTGTAGTCAACACAGATGCACCATTTCCCATTTTTCTTTGGGATGATCACTAATGGGGAAACCCACTGACTATCTGATATGGGATATATAAAATCTACGTCCAACAACTTTTGTAATTCTTCTTTAATGATATCCCTGAGGTGAGGATTCAATCTTCTCTGTGGCTGTCAGATAGGCCATACATCTTTTTCAACATAAATGTGGTGTGTGCAGAGTTGCAGATCAATACCTTTCATATCAGAATATTCCTATGCAAAAGCTTGTTGGTATTTGGAGAGGACTTGAATTAGCTTTTGCTGTTGTTGTTCATCTAAATTGGCATTGATGTTTAGAGACCTCCCTGGTGCAATCTAGACAGGTTTGCTGTTATGAACGACTGTAGTTGGAATTTGTTGTTCCATTAAATCTTCTAGCAGGTCTCCCTGTGCTTCACAGTCTAGAACATCTTGGAGCATCTGGCAGGTCGGGTTGGTCATGGTGGTTGGATTATTGATAAACCCACTGATTACGTCATCCTATAGCTGGTTTTTAAGTTTGAGGGATTCTTCCTGTGTAAGAGGGGCTCGTAAATCCCTCTCTGGGTATCGCGGTGGTGGAAATTATGGATATATGAAAGTTGGACTTGGTTTAGTAGGAGGATATAAAATGAGGTTCTTTGTGATACCCCCTCTAGTGATTGTCATATTACCTGCTCGACATCCTATGTATGCATCTGCTGTTGCAAGCCATGGCCTGCCCAGTATCAATGGATGCCCTTCAAGTCCATTTCTTGGGTTGATGATGAGGAAGTCCACTGGATATTCCCAAGAGTCGACAGAGATGGATATATCATGTAATGTGCCAAATGGTCGAACTACCGATCGATCTTCCAACTGCAGCATTATTGCAGTGGGTTTGAAGGAGTTAAAACCCAGGGTATTGTAGGTTTCCATAGTCAAGATGTTGATGGCTGCACCCAAATAAACTAGTGTATTGGGAAAAGAACAACCCTGGATCTAAATTGTCACTATGGGATTCCCTGGATCTGCATATTTAACCAGTTCTTGTCTACCTAAAATTAGATCATACAAGGCTCCTACCACGCAGAATGTTGATGATGGATTTTTAATTTTTCTGACGAGATTTCTCCCACATAGCTCCTTGATCGTTTTTACGTAGATTGGGATGTCCTGAAGAGATTGCAGGAGTGGAATCTTGATATATAAATTCTTGAGTTCCCCTACAATGTCGAAGTTGGGATATACGGTCGGTTTTGCTATCATCAATCTTTCAGGGAACAAAGGGGAGGGCGTTGCATCCTTATCAGGATCTTGTGATTCGACTATGCTCCCCCCCTACTTGATTTCTTCTGTTATTACCACAATCGAAGGTGTTTTTGCTGGTTGTTTTTCACTCTCCTGCTCTTGAAAAACGTTATTTTCTTCAGGAGAGATTATTCGTCCTGATCTCAACCGTAGTTTGCTGCACCCTACCGAACTGGTCTCTCCTTCTCCATTCTCCATAATCTGGACGAGCTGAGCCGGTCTGTTATTTGGATTTGGGTGAGGTTGGGCTGATAGTTGAGGGCGCAATTGGGATTGTGGGTTTTGGGGAAATTGGAGTGGTGCTTGTAATGTAGGCTGAGTTTGAGGGGCCATCCCCATGGGTTGGTTGTTTATCCCCACGGGGTGCTGCCAATTCTGATTCGAATTTGGGTTTTGGGTAGTCATGTTGGGCCACTGTGAAGGGTAGATGTTGTTATTTGAGTTTTTCTAGGATGAGGTGGGATATTGTGAGTTAGGCCAAGTGGAAATTGCAGTTGGCTGATTCTGCTAGGCAGGATTTGTAGCGGGCTGGTTTTTCCAAGTGGGATTTGCAGGTGGGTATTGTTGGGGCTGCCAGTTCTGATTAGTAAATGAATGACCCTGCCATGTGCTACCAGGAGCTTGCTGCTGATTATACTATCCAGAGAAGAAAGAGGAAGGGTCCTGTAGTGTATTTGGAGGCCGATTCTTCCATTGACGACGCTGAGCCATCATATATAATGGCTCTGTTTCTTCTTCTGCTTCTCTAAAGACAACTTTCAATCTAGGAAGTGATGGGCATTGTTCCGTGTCGTGATCCTTGGCGCAAATAACGCAAACCTGGACCACGTCCAAAGGGCAATCCGTTGGACCATGTTTTCTTCTGCACCTGTGGAAAAATATGGCCAACGTTTGTTCTGCTTCTGATTTTTTTTGTTTGGCCTGCAACACATCCAATTGTGTAGTCAGAGTGCTTAGAATATTTGTTTTGAATTTTTCTAAGAGATTACCAACTTCATCTCGTGTAACACCCCTGCTGGTAATATTGCTATTTCTGGGGGTACGCATCCCTGATCTGGTTCGTGAACTTTGTCTTGAGCACCTGATGCACAATAGGACGATGTCATCATAAGTTTCTTGATAAATGTCACCCTTACCCATTAAATTCAATGTTTCTACCCATTCATCTTTCATACCTTTAATCAGAGTTGCCTTAAGTACTTCACCCAGTAACGTGCCATAGGTTGATCTTTGTAAATTATATTGAAATCTCTCGACATATTCTTCTAATGATTCATTTTCTTTTGCAGTCATTTGAAAGATTTCATCTTTTAAGTCTCTGGTTATACAATAATCCTGATATTTTGTCAAGAAGGCATGTTTCATCTCATCCCATGAGTTTATAGTTCCTCCCCCTAATCCCATGAACCAACGTAGAGCTGCTCCTTTCAAAGTGGAGGGGAACAATTTTAATTTTTGGGGTTCAGAGGTTTAATCATACCCTCTACATAGGACATCAAATTCAAATAAGATTGCATCCGGGTCTTCTGAGATTAATCCATGAAAGGTTGGCAGGTTTTGTAGGGGAATTGCCTTCATGGGGGCATTGGCGATTGGATCAACTATCGGATATTCCAAAGTGGAAGTCTAGGGATGTTGTGGATTTGGTTGTGCATTTGATAAAAAATATGCCAAAAATCTTCAGGGATTTCTTGATCCGGATATTTTATTTGAATTGATTGGTTATCTGATCCTCTAGGGGATTTGATTGCACTCCCTCTATCTGGGATTTTGGGTATGCCTTCTTCTTTCACCAGAGATTCAGGATTGGGTGGTGGGTCTGTCTTAGCTATCCCACTGGTTTCTCCTTCTCCTTCCTCCAGATTACAAGAGTTTCTCTCTTGTAAAGGGTTGAGGGGTGGAAGATCTGTGCTTTGAAAGCTTTGCTCAGTCCCTTAAGTTTTTCTATGAATCTCGGTGTGGGATGCAGTTGGTGAAACTGCCACCTGAGGTATTCAGGTAGATCCTTTTCTAGGTCCAACCGAAGCTTGAGATTCTGCTTTTCGGATGATGTCGTCTATGAAAGTGCTTCTTCCAGGGAGCACCGAGCCCTGGGTTTTGGTAATTTTTTGTGGGGGTGTTGGTTTTTCAAGATCTTTCTTCTTAGTCATACACACTTCACACAAAAAAGGAAAATCAAGAAAGAAGCAAAAAAAAAAACACCTATGCAACCTCTTAATGTGTCAGCTGGAGGTAGGTGCTAGTATAAGCATCTTACTTATTGCCTGGATAGGTTCTTAACTTCCATCTTCAATACCTCTTCCTCCAGAGGCACAATCTATGCTACCTTTGACATTCTTCCCTTGCAACGACGCCAAAATGTTGGGCTCTAAAGATGTCTAAAAACAACCTTAGTTTAACATTAATTTATCAACCCGAGGATTCGTCTTTTATCTCAAAGAATATCGGCAAAGTCTATGCAGATAGCTCGTAGAGGCTAAAATCGTGTAGTGAAAGCAATTCTGAGTTTATCAACAATCAATTTCCTCAAACATTCATTAAAGATTCTAGGAATTGAAATCTAAAGCTGTGCAATGGAAAGGAACTGATTAATCTATTGAATTCATTTTAAGAGCAGTAATTGAATCTAGATAAAGACTTACACAAATGACTATTATTATGAATCAAATTGCTGGAAAGAAAAAGGCGAATTACTCTATCTATGGAAAGAAACAGAGACTGTAATCTAGTTGAAAAGAGACAACACTCGTATTTCTATTGAAAGGAACAACAACTATATTCTAACGGAAAGGAACAACAAATGTAAACTAAGTAAAAGGAACAACAAATGTAAACTAAGTAAAAGGAACAACAAATGTGAACTTATGAGGAACTGTCACACATCAAATCTCAGTAATAGGAATTGGAACAACAATCATCTAATGCTTCAGGGAATATCTATCTCTTGCAATTGACATGAAATCATCAACACACTTATGCATTCATTTAACTACCGTAAAAGAGAATCGAATCACAAAACATAAATTGAATTGATACAATTACAGGTCGAACAATAGCTCCTTCAGACTGGGCCCTTGGTCCTTAGAAGCACTGCTATTTGAAATTCAGTATATATAAATGGTAAAACCGCTTGAAGCTTCTATTGATTTCATAGTTGGTACAACATTTTACAAAAACTGCTAACGCATAGCAATTCTAAGTTCTGAGTTCTTGGGTGCAATTCTTCTACTTCTTTTCAAGATCTATTTACCCCTTATATATTACAATAATTTGGGTAAATTAAGCTATCCTGAGGATCGAGAGATCCTCATGATTGCTTTACTATTACAATATAAGCAACTTGATCATCTTCAAAACTGCCTTGCACCATAAAGTCTTCAACCTCCAATAACTTGCGCATCTTCAAGATTTCCTTTGCTATCTTGAGTTTGACAATATTTAACCAATCCTATAATAAAACCAGACAACTCCAATCATATTTAGGATCTATGTAATCTAACTTCAACAATAACGCTAAAGAGTATATTATTCATTTTCTATTTTATTTGCTCCTAAATAATCGAAAAGTCAATCAAGATGATATCATGAAATGTGGGAAAAAGGAAGATATTTATACCTTTTTCATAACCTAACATTCAACAGTGGTTGGAATTTTAGATCCTTGTTTATTTTTCTTCTTCTTATTCTTCCTTTTCTTCTTCTTCTTATCCACCGAGTTACTAGCTTTAGAGATTTCACTCGACGAAGAAGATGAAATGGAAGAAGACCTTGCAAGTGGAGAAGGTGAAGAAGATCTTACTGGTGAAGATAGTGAAGGATCAACATGAGGTTGATGTTCTTGGGGGGAAGTGCTTACAAATGAAGCACTAATTTCATTTGGGACTACCTGAGTGGAAAACAACCACACTAACAATCCATTCGTTAGGCTTGGGAGGCTCAAAGTAGCAATGTGAGGAGGACCAATGTTTCCGTAAGAAGGAAAAGCAAAAGGTTCCCCAGGAGCAAGGGTTCCTTCATTGGTCGTTTTAGGAACCGACTCCATTAGATAAATATCCAACCCAGAGTCTTCTAGGGAAAACAAACAACACATGCTAAAAATCTAGTAAGCAAGCAAGAAAACAAAAATTTCTCACAATGAACTCACTAGTTGGTGATGAAATCCAATGTCGTTGGATCAAAGTAATAAAGGGTTGAGATAGAGCGGGTGGAAAAGTTACGTTGATGATCTGCTTAACGAACTTACGCCTTGGTGCAAGCTCCCACACATAATCGTGGGTATACCCTCCAAGGAGCCCGAGTGAGTTTGGCCAACGTCGATTCCAGGCACTGTGAAGACTTTCCCCTCCACAATCACCTTGTGTAAATAACCTAAAGAGAAAGGCCACTAAGGTTACCAATTACTACAATGATTCCTGGGGAAATAGTCGACAGTTCGATCCACGCGCAAAGGCAGGGTATCTAGCCCGAAATCAAATTGAAAGGCTTCCACTCATCATTGTGGGTATACCTTCAAGCGAGCCCCATAATATGCACAATCTCTACACCAAGACCAACAAAGCAGGGTCAGTAACTCTGCCAGTCTCAATGCGACCTCATGATTGACCCTTGTGTTAGAAGGGCTTCCCAGGACAAAATGTAATAAGTGGATTTCACCGCTCCCTAACACAAGATTCTATTTTTGTTTGAAGCTTTGAAAAGTTATCATTCATACCTATTCCAAAGCCCTACAACTAATCTAATGTAGGTTTGCTACCAGAAAATATAAAAATGTCTAATCAATTTTTTATAAGCGCTTTATTTTTAAGGCTATTGTTACTCAAAAGGAAAATGGCGTGGACAATATGGTGTTTTGACCGACTCGAAAGTTATGCAAAGAGATGAATATTAAATCTTTTCATTTCAATGAAAGCTATGCTACGAGAAGGAGAAAACATTTATCATTCCCATATGCACAATGTCCCAAAATATATTAAACTCATCAATATCAACATCTTCAAGAAATCAAATGCAAGGATGCCCCCAATCTAATGTAAATCAAGAAATAAATTTTTTGTTTTAAAGATAGCTAAAAGCAATAGAAGATCTATATAAAACAAAGCAACCCAAACTAAGTTTCTCTTTTAACACGATTTATTCAAAAAAAGAAGTATTCTCTCACTAAACAATTCTAAAGAAAAACAATGTTTTGTAATAGAAAGACACTCAAAGCAAGAGACCAATTCTTCAAAAGCAAACAAAGAAAAGATAAGGCAAAGATGGCTGAAAGCAGATTCAAAGTTGTCAAGCAGACTATAAACAGATCATAATCAAACCCAAAAATTCACCCCAAAACCAAATCCAAGATCCGGGTAAGGAAAAACCATAGAAAAACAAACTTTTCACAATTTCCGCAGGCTGTAGATTAACACAGTGCGGAAATCCCTTATTTCTGCATGCCAGAAGATTGATATTGCGTGAAAACGCCACACTGTCCCTCAAAGTAGGGTGCAAAAATCACACAAAAAATGGAAAAAATAAAAACTGTGAAGGTTTTCCAATGAATTTTAACAGTTAGAGAGTCAAGCTGGATCTCTCAATGACTCAGAAAACATAACCCAATAAATCAAAGCAAGGAAAACTAGGAAAATAATCTGTTCCCCAGTGGAGTCACCAATTTTTTTGTAGGATAAATCGGTGAATGCGGACATAAACTAATATCCCTAGATCCACCTAGATCTAGAACAAAACAAGACAGAACATGGCACTTTCCCTAGGCTCTAATCATCGAATCTATCATCAAAGAAAGGATGAGTGACATACCTTTGAATATCGCTTCCTTATGTCTTTGTTGTCCCTGCTTCGCTCTGGTGCTCTTGTGATATTGATTCTACAGTGAGACACAAACCAACCAAAGTGAAAGCAGAGAGAATATATTCAATGACAACCTATGCATATGATCAAGGAATTATGCAATAAAATAAAGATAATTCTATGGGAAAGAAGCATGCCAGTATATTATATTAATAATAGGAAGAGAGATTACAACCAGATGCCTTGATGTTGTAAGGTTCCTTCCAATGATTCCTTGCTTCCCACACACTTCTTGCTCCAAGGATTCTAAGACCATGGATCTGATAGCTACTCACAATCTGTCTTGACAAAGCAAAGCTCAAAGCCAATCTAACCAAACTAACAATCTTAAGCCAAATTCAACTAACTTTCTCCATGAGAGCTCCTCTCCTTTTATAAGTTGAAGAGGATAAGGTGAGGAGGTTAGGATGATCCCAATAAATCATGAAAGCAAGTAAGATCCAAACCGTTCAGAGGCCACCTCACCATAGAATCTTCTCCTTCTAGAAGCATCGAGAAGATGCTCATTTTTCCCACGTACATGAATTTTCGCACCCTAGCTATAGTGCAGCCTGCAGAAACCAGGAATTTACTCACCCTGGCTATAGTGCAGCTTGCAGAAACCAAGAATTTCCTCACCCTAGCTATAGAGAAGCCTGCATAAATCCTCTTTAATAGGGTTTTTACAAAGGAAAATACAACTTCTTCTCTCAGGGAAAGTTCTTCTCCCTTCTTTATCCAGGAATACAGGGCACTGACCCCTCTGAAGGAAACATATAGGTTTACATCATTAATGATCATAGGGATGACAAAAATAATGTGTAACAAGGACCTGGAAATTTATGTGGTGGATGTAGCCCACACTGGGGGAACCACATATATCTATGTATCTATTGTATTGTGTATATTTTGTGTTTTATTTCCACATTTTTCTTATTTTATTTCTCCGCAATCCAATTTTTCTAACATGTAGTAGGTTCTCTTAGTGTATCATGGATATTATGTAATGTCCCTGATCTGAATCCTTTGTAATTGTACATATAGGTTTGTGAGCCGTTGGTACCAATTGTAAATGTAAATGTACATTTAGGCTAGTGTGCCATTAACACTAATTTTTGATGTTTCTCACACTTGAGTAGTGCATGAAGAATTGTTATCAAAAATAGGGTGCACACAATTCCTAGTGTTGCACGCACTTGGGTAAGTGCACACAATTCCTAGTGTTGCACGCACTTGGGTAAGTGTGCGCAGAGCTGAGTTATATATATATATATATAACTCAGCTGGCTGTATATGTATTGAGGCCAAAGAGACTATGCAATTATGAGGCTAGTGATCCGTGACGTAGATAGGCCAGTGTGCCTATGCATGTAAATATAATCATGGTTATTAATATAATATTATATCGTTGCACGCAGAAAGACTTAGATGAAAAGATATGGGGGGGTGACTCCACTAGAAAATGGAAAAGGGGGTGGGACTTCAGTCCTAGGGAATATTTAATATTTATGGAAAAGTGTATTTTGTGGATAAATATTTTATCTTAAGTTCCTGGGGTTGGGAACGAGTCACTAAGTGGCTTAAGCTACTTCTGAAGGTGATAAGTGTTGAGTTGAAGGCATGCAATATATATTGTTGGCCTTCGTGTATTTTGGGGATATTCATCCATTATTCATTATTGACTCTCATGTGCAGAAGGGGGTCAGTTTTGGGAGAGGACGACTATTACCTTATTTTCACAGAGAACTAATCTCAGTGGCCAAGTCATTATTTCATTTTTTTTTTCTCTCATCCTAGGAGTATTTGGTTTGTTGTTATAAATTCCTTCTACAAACCTTTTGAAAAGGTTTTTATACCTCACGGATGAAAAATGTTTAGAAAATAACACTCCAAGGTTAAAAACTTTGAGGGGTTCTGCATCCTTCAAATTAAATGCATTAAGAATTTTACAAAATTCTATTATATGGAAGGAACTTCTTATTGTCACATTGGCTACATTAAAGGGTAGGGAAATGGATTGTCTATTTTTTCTTATTAAAAAAGAGTGGACCATGTTTTGTACTGCATGTAGACTCTGACAACAAAACAATGATCACAAAAAAATGTAGGGAGAATAAATGGACTTCCCTCATATCCATACAACTTGATGTAAGTATGGTTTTCTTTGTGCACACAAACTCATTTACCCTTGAGAAAATCCTATGCTTCTTGATTTATCCATGTTGGTGGTGCTCCAATCAACATGTATCTAAATACTTTAAGAAATTTATCCTGAATATGGCAAAATTGGAATGGTACCTTATGCTTCCAAAAGATCGGGTACCAGAATTGGACAGGTTCACTTTCAACTTATAAATAACCCTTCAAAGGAAATACTTCAAACACATTATGATAAGCAACTGCTGGGACCATATATGTGGTCATGAAAAATATTTTAGTTTATAAGTAATTGGCCAAGTGGTAGGAAATTTCCTTCGAGATTACCTTGCCCTAGTCAAACATAACTTATTTTCAGAAGGAAAAATAGAAGACATATTACATTGACCTCAGTATGTGAGATGTAGAATCTCGTCCCATCAAATGCGCAAATAGCCACAAAAAATCTTGATACGTTCCACCAACATAGATATATACTTGGATGAAAGATAAACCGATATTTTTTCTAATGGAGCCATGAAATCCTTCAACAAATTCACCCCACCACCTTGGGAATCCAAGAAAGAATCAGTGTCTGGAAGCTTAAGAGTTATTTTGGGGTCGGGTAGTCAAAGCATCCTTTTGAAAACTTTGGGAGTTATTAGGATTGGGTTCTTTCCTTCCACTGCTACTTTAATGGTTCTACTTTTTGAATCAAACTGGTGGGCACACTAGGAAACAATCTCTCTGTAGTGAAAAACTCCGGGCATGGAATAAAAATTGACTAGTCTAGTCATCCAAGTATTGTTCTTAAGATTCTTCTTAGGATTCACTCTCAAGAATCACTGATATGCATATGACCAATGAAATTCCTTGTCTTGATGTGTGAGGGAATTAACAATATCTCCACAAAATGGCTCTTTTCTTTTTCTTGTTTCCATGCTTATTAATCTTCCAATGCACTTTGATCTATGTCACACTGTTACTTATGAATTATGAGGCTCAAGTTTGTTTAAAGGATAAGCTCATGAATAACATTTAATAAAACATCCCCTCATCACTTACAACTTTCTTAAGGACACGTGCAAAATTTAAATGGAAGTTATTTTGAAAAGTAAGAGCTTTATGAGAAAACAAGATAATTAATCCACATAACCCTAAATTATCGCCTTTTTCCTTGTGAATTAGAACTCATTAATGATTCATAAATGACCCTTGAAAAGTGTGCAAGGTGAATGATAATCCAACGAGAATTTCACTATGGAACAAGGGAAGAGAGAGATCAATCCTTTAAAGGTTTAGTTGTGCGGAAGTGCATAAAAATTGATGTGTGTGGGGAGAGGAATGTGTAGGGTTCTCTGCATAATAGTTGTGTAGAAGTATAAGTGTGTGGAGGTGAGAGTTACACAAAAGTGCAGAGTGATTGATGTGTGTGGGGAGAATAATGTGTAGGGTTCTCTGCATAATAGTTGTGTAGAATTATAAGTGTGTGGAGGTGAGAGTTGTGAAAAGGTGGGGATGTGTGGAGGGTAGAGTGTGTGGAGGATAGGTCATGCACATATTTTTGCACAACCATAACCATCAAATGAATAAGTATATAGTAGATATTTTGGAGTATGCAGGGTGTATTATGGAGGAGGCGGAAGTGCGAAACAATAAAGTGTGCGAAGACAAGATTTGTGTGGGGAGAAGGGTGGTGTTGGGCTCTCTGCACTAAAGAAAAGTTCAAAATAACCCAAGTGTTGGCTTGTGTGGAACATGACTTTTGCGGAGAAGGTTCTATGCAGAGTGCGGAAAAATGGTTTTGAAAGAGAATCTCCGCACAACTTAAGAAATCCCGCAAAATGACTAAGTACTGTAAACATATGAAAATTTTCCCAACATCTAATGAAACTATAGACACACGATGGACTATGAAATAAAAAGGAAAAGGGGAGTGAAGGGTTCTATACATGGATAAACTTGGAATTCAAAGGTGATACATGAAAATGGATCAACAGTTGGAAACATTGAAGATATTGGCTTATAGGGCCCATTTCAGGGGCAAGTCCCACTCTAGTGATTTGGGGTCTAGAATGTTTCAGAGCTTGTTTGAGGCCTTAAATGGTCATTACAAAGTTCACAAGTTCTTGATTTTGTTATACACATAAAGACATTTCTAACAACACAAATATCACATCAATTGAAGTTTGTATGTAGAAGTTATGCCTCTCACAAGTTGACTTATCATGTTGACCTCAATGATACCAAGTGGATGCCACATCAACTCACATTACTCACACATTTTGAGCTATTTATGTTTGGAATTTCAGGAATATACTAGGGGGTCCAAAACTGTAACAACAATTGGGGGTTGAGGCATGCAAAGACCCTAAACCTAACCCTATATGGCTACCAGGCCATGTTAAATATTGGGCCACTGGGATATGAAGGGGATCCATTCTTATTGTATTGTTTATTGTTCCATACTTGAGTAGATAATATAGGAGTGGGATATTGAAGAATAAAAGAGGAAGTAGAAGATCCTATAGAAGTCATATTAGCCACATTGTCCATGGAAACTCCATAGTGAGTGCCCCTTTCTTTGTATTTACATTTCATAACTAAGAATAAAAGAGCAGAGCATAGGCCACACATTCTATATGTGTTTTTCATATATTAGGGTTTCCTAGGGTACATGTTATGTTCTTTTGCAGATGGTGTGTTATTTCCTTATATTTTTTCATTTAAGTTTATGTTTATTCTAGTAATTCATGCATTAAGCTAGTAACATTAAATTTGAATATAAAGTAAAACACTGCATAATAAGGGATTTCAAAATATTGTAAGATCTATTGTAATGAATGGTCCAATGGAATATCCACGACATTTTAAATATCACCTTGGTTTTACAATATCTTTCTTTGGGGTTTTTGTGGGAAGTTATAGGATTTATGAAGTGGCATAAGAAATAAGTCTTAAAACCCTAGCCATAGTGGATGAGTATAGTAATAATCCATGGGATGAGTCAAATGCGACATTTTCAAAGATGGAAGCACAATTCATTGACATCTCTTACAACATGACCATCCTCATGGTAGCTTTAGAGAACAAGTTTGGATCATTTGAGGAGTTTGGTAGTTGTAACTTAGAAGATGGATCAAATGGGAAATCTGGGGATAACGAAGACCCAAAAAATGACTAGAATAAAGAGCTATATAAAGAGAGACCAAGTTCTAGTGCCATCACTTCTTCACAATATATGTTTAAAGTGGAAGCAAAAGTGGGAATCGAACCATACCAAGATGAGATTGATGTGGTTAAATTGAATAAATGATTATAGAAGTTAGAAGTTTATTTTAGTGTTCATAACATAGTAGAAGCACAAAATACTACATTTTCCCGATTGAAGTTAGAGGGCCATGCCCAAAATTGGTGTGAAAGTCACACATAGATGCTTAGGTTGGAGGGTGATCCCACAATAATTAAGTGGGAGGTGTTTAAATCCATAATTAAGTCTCAATTATACACAATTAGGTAATAAGAGGACTGGTGGATCCTTTGGAATTACTTTTGGCAGAAGCAAGGGTCATATAAGAATACACCACTGAGTTCAAAAAAATGGAAATTATGTTGGATATATCTCCCAAGAAACTAGATGTTCTCTTCAAGTATTTGGGTCATATACATAGTCATTTATAGAGACATGTAATGCTATTTAATCCTATGATAGTTGATGAGGCCTATGTGTAAGCATAATATTTGGAGAATATGGGTAAGAATAATTGACAATTGTTTAAGAAAACATGGTATTCCCAAAAAAT
Organism: Picea engelmannii; assembly: GCA_009831015.1. Lineage (NCBI taxonomy): Eukaryota > Viridiplantae > Streptophyta > Pinopsida > Pinales > Pinaceae > Picea > Picea engelmannii. The sequence goes on along the minus strand of ML787394.1, from coordinate 189,334 downwards.
ATGAACACCTTAAGTAATGTCTCATACAACCATATCAAATATTAGTATACCAATGTTTTTACATGGTTAAAACCCTCTAAGAGTTAAACAATGCACGACCCTAGACAACATGGCCACTTGAGGCAATATGTTAGTGTAAAAGAAAAATATTTTACAAGAGAGTTTCTCACAATCAATCTTTATCAAATGACCCTCGATGGCCTTTAAATAAATATTATGGACCAATCAAGTGTTAATCCATATATAAATATAGTTGTTAGTATTGAGGATAATATGAGCCATTATATCACTTTGTGTCTAGAACATATCATGATTGTCATATTACATAACTACAAATGCATACTAAAGAAACACACTTTTACCTAAAGACACATTAGACCAAGTTGATCATAACTAACTCCTAAGTGTATAAATATATTAACATTCCCCCTTAAGAACAACTTGGGATATGATTGAAGAATTTACAAAGGTGACATAATAGGAGAAGGAAGGAGGCATTAGAGCATATCCCCCGTTAATGAAAACTTCCTAAACTCCTAACATAGATCAAAGTTTGGAAAAATTCACTTCTATAAGAGACTTTGTGAAAATGTTTGCAACTTGATCATCTATAAGGAAAAAGATCACTTCAAGATGAGATCATGATTGAGCTTTCTGATGAAGTGCATTCATAGCTCAATGTGTTTGTTGCATTGACATTGAACGATACCTTTGGAGAGATTGACGGCACTCTGATTGTCACAACAGAGGGTGGTCATATGTTGCTATTGGAGTCCAAATTATGAAAGGATATATCAAATACACAAGGCTTCTTGACTTGAATTAACCGTTGCTCGATACTATGCTTTTGTTGAAGAAAGAGCAAGAGAATGTTGTTTCTTATAATCCCACGTGAAAAGTCCATAACCAACGATGAAAACATAACTTGAAACAAACTTTGGATCATCAAGGTTTCCAACCCAATTAGAATCAATGAAACCAAACAACAAAGGAGTCTCCCTTTAACTATAATGTTTCCCAAACTGAATTGTACCCCAATATGTAACAAAGTATCCTTTTTACTACTTTCCAATGGCTCTCATGGGGTGTTTTCATATATCGTGCAACAAGACCAACGTCAAAGGAAATATTAGGATGAGTATGAGTCAAATACAAATGGATACCAACTAATTTATGGTACAAAGTGACATCTACTTTGGGTGTAGTACATGTGGCAACAAGTTTGACTCCAAACTAGAAGGGATAAGGGGTTGATTTATAATCTTCCATGTGAAAACGGTGAAGAAGGTCACATGCACACTTAGATTGGAGAATAAAAATTCATTCCTTGGTTTGCAATACATGGAGAACAAGGAAATAATGCAAATAGCCCAAGTCCGTCATTTCAAATTTCTTCTTAAGGATGAATTTTACATGGGTAAAACGTTTAGGGTCACTAGTAGTGAGGATAATGTCATAAACATAACGAATGCATATTATGAGATGGATTCCTACTTTATTGGTATATACATTGGGGTCAAAAGTGTGTGCTTACCCCAAAACCCCATGTTTTTCATGCAAAAAACTTCAATATGTCCACACACAAAAAACAAGCGAATTTTTTTTTTTTTTTTTTTTTATAATTTACAACAATGGAGTTAGATCTTGTTCAACTTTCTTAGAAAATGCAAGTTTTCTCCCCTTTTTTGATTTATTGAATTTGCATAAAGCACATAGCAAAGAGAATATGCAGAAAATAAAACACTCTCCATTTTTTTTTTTTCTGATTTTCCGAGATCGCACAAAATGCATGGAAAAGAGAAAACACAAACTAGAAAGAGTAGAAAATTGGAACTATAAATTAAAAAAACTGAAATATTAACTCTGTAATTTTATTTTATTTTATGTTAGGGTGTAATCAAACCGTGTACCTACAAATCTAATAAAAATGGTAATGTCTTGGGAAAATTGAAACCTTTTCAACTGAAATGAAAAGAATTTCCAACTGAAATCAGTGCTCCAAACACAATGGAACAGTCCACTCAACGCATAAATGCACATATATAGTAGAACAAGAAAAATATTTTGCTACATGCAGTGACACAGGTTTAGGATGTCGATCAACAAAAAGAGTGTGTCTCCAAATGGGCTTGAATACCATGTTTGATAAAATAGGGTATTCCCACACATGATGAATACCTTAAGTAACCACTCACACAACCATATCAAAGATCAATAAACTATCATTTTTACATGGTTAAAACTCTCTAAGAGGGAAATAGTCCATGGCCTCAACCAACATGGCCACTTGAGGCAATATAGTAATGCAAAGTAAAATATTTTACAAGAGAGTTTCACACAAATGATCTTTATCAAATGACCATCCATGCTCTTTATATAGAGATCATGGACCAATTAGGTGTTAATCCATAGATCAATATAGTCGTTAGTATTGAGGATAATATGAGTCATCAGATCACTTTATGTCTAGAACATATCATGGCCATCATATTACATAACTACAAATGTATACTAAAGAAACACACTTTTACCTAAAGACACATTATAACAAGTTTATCTTAACTAACTCTTAAGTGTCTAAATCTTCTTTCAATGACCAAATGGTTCCAAGAAAAAATACCTCCAAGATGCTTCTAAGGAGGGAAAGAATAAGTGGAGAGGAAGGGGTGGGAAGACAACAACCACTACACATTAGTGAAAAGATCCAAAAAGTGATTGTAACCATTGTAATGTTGATGGTCACACCAAAGATAAATGTTGGAAGCTACATCTAGATCTAAATCCAAAGAATCATAAGAAGGATGCCAAGAAGAAGAACATGGTAGCTATGGATTCAGGTAACCAAGTAGAGAGAAACTATGATGTAGAGTAAAATATTGTTTGCACTACAATGCATAAGGAGGTGAATATAGTATCCTCCATCCCAAGGTAGAGAAGGATATAATTGAACTCTTCCATATCAAGATCCACATCAAGAAGACAAAGGTGGATGATCTGTTGGATTCTAGTTCACAAGATAACCTCATAATAGAATATTTGGTCATCAAGATTTGATTGTAAGTTCATGACCATCATCACACATATCCATTAGGATGGGTAAATAAGGATGGAGAGATCATGATTACTAAGTAGTGTAAGATCAAATTTTCCATAAGTGTGAACTATATTAATGAAATGGAGGTAGATGTGGTATGAATGATGTGTGTGGTGTAGTGTTTGGAAGCCCATGAACGTACTCGATGGATGCAATATTTATGATGAGAGAAAAATAGTATCACCTAATCAAGGGTTTGAAGTCCTTCATCATCATTGCACATGAATGTATATCCAAGATCTCCCTGATATGTGCTAACTAGGCCAAGAAATTGATAAGTTCTAGTAGGAAGTTTGTATTACTTTTCTTAAGTGATAATCATCCAAGATACGAATCGATAAAAGTAAATGCATCTTTGGAGGGTGTTGACACTTGAATCCATTAGGACTGAAATGAAAACCCCACGAGGATGCAAATCCCCCTGCGTTTTATAAAAGTGGTACTCCTCTTTATATTTTCTTGGGATTTCTATATGTTCAAAATGTGGGACTTGACAGAAGTCCATCGTATTAATTAAAGAAGCATAAATATTGCGAGAAAATAAAATAAAAATGTTTTTTGTTTTCTTTTAAAGAAAGTTCTTGAGAAAGGAACATGAATCACACACTTCACACATTAAAAGAAAATAAGCAAAATTTCCTCACATCCATCATAGTTTAAGATAAGGATTTCTGATCACATAAAATAAAAAGAAGATGATCTGCATGCAAAAGAGAACTTTAACGTAGTGGACACATGGGAAGCTCAAATATAGATAATGATAGATCAACCTCAAATACTTTATATTCTGAAAATAGGGTTACAAAGCACAATCGATATTGTTCGCAAAGTAGTTCTCTTGAAATTTCTAAAAAATATATAGTCTGTTACATATTCTTTGAAATTGTGAATGCATTTGTCTTAAAGACTGGAATTGGGGCTCCTATGGACCATAAATAAAATAAATACAAGAAATAATATTTTATAAGGATGATGGTGGGCAATGGAAGAATCAACAAGACCTGGTAAGAAGAAAAAATGAGTTATCAGTCTTCGGTTAAACCTTTCTAGTGAAAGAGGTGGAATAAATGGATGAAGGATCTCATAAAGAAAAAGAAGGATATGATCAACATAAACTTACTATGATGGTCTCTCATTTTTTTTACCTTCTTGTTGATGTCTTTTTATCGTTTTCATCAACGATCACATGAACCATCTCAACTGCTTCTTGCCCTTCATTGGTTAGTTTATCAATAAATTTCTTGAACCATTCTTTGATGTAGCTTTTCATTGGTGCCACGTTGATTTCATGCTATATTTTGATGTTGAATAGCTCGCCCTCAAAGTCTCTCAGATCAAGGGAAAAACCATGTAATGCTTCTTCAATATCCTGATTTTTCACGAAGTACTCCACTAGCCAATTGTCTATGTTGTCCTCATTATATTCAAGTATACCATAAAACTTTTCAATTGAAAACCCTCTAAAGATATCAACTTTCTCATCAAACTGTGGCTTTGTTAGGAACAATGAGGTTAGGATCAACTTGGGATCTTGGACTTCATTAGTGCTTCCAGCTAAGTCTACCTCCATGAGTCTTCTGAATAATTCTTCTCTCCTTGATATGGCTTGGTTGCATTTTTGAACAATATCATTCAAGTTTTTTATCTTTTCTGTATTGTGACAATTGGGAAGAGATTTCAATGGAATATGGATTTTTCCTTGATAGTAAAATATAAGATATAAATAATCATATGGGAAATACTGCTAGTAATTTCTTGGCCGGTCACTCTGGTGAATAACTAAGCAATTTCCTAAAAGGGGTTTTTGAACGAGTTGACCTGCAACCTGGTAATATCTTCAGGGATGGCCATGTGATTCTCCAAGAATTCAGGCAAGAGGTCCAGGCCGTTGTCATGCTTTTTAAAGAAGTCCCTGCAATCTTCACCTTTGAAGGTGAGTGTTGGCTCTGGGAGTTTTAGCATTTTACAAAACACTTGAGGTGAAAGAGAGACGGGAGAATGGTATTGAAGTTGAATAATCCGCTGACTTGGTATATATTTCTCAGCGCATGAGGAAACTAGTTCTTTGCAGTCAAAAATCTTAGGAACACAACCTGTACAAGCAATTCCAGGCATCCAGATTATTTCCTTCTGAGTAGAAGGGGATGAATAGTAAGAATATGCTCTAGACCACTGAAAGTTCTGGTCCTCAGGTCCAAAAATGTTCAAAGTGTCTCTGCAAAACTGCTATTGAGTTACTGCTTCCATAAGTTGACGAGAACATTCTTTTAATCTAGATGATATTTGAAATGAGTGCTTGAGAGATATAATATAATCTTTCTCAAATCATGCTTTAATGTGGTTTAATACGAAATCTCCTTGAGCCTTTCATTTATTAATGACAATCTTTATGGAACTTGCATGATGAGTTATTAGCATTAAACCATAGTAAATGCATATTGGGAAAAACACGAAGGTGGTGGGGATGGACGAGAGCAATTAGGATTTGGGATTTTTGTGAACCCGCCAACCCGGGAACCCGCAAAACCGTCATTGAGAAAGTTCGAAAATTGGCTAAGTGTTGTAACGCAGTGAGTCAGACTCAATATAGGAGAGATGAGATACTTAAGATCTCGGGGAGTCCGATGGTCAAAATGTAGATCATAGATCTTTTGGGTGAAAAATGTATATCATGAAACATGGGATAAAAAATCTTGAACCTGCCAACCTGGGAACCCACGACTGCAGAAATGATTAAGTATAGGATGATACAACGATTGGTCAGACTCATGATATGGGAATACGAAGTGAGAACCCACAAGTTCGCCAACCTGTGAACCTACCAGTTAAAAAAAAAAACCCGACAAAGTATAGTGACTAGAAAGGGAGAATAGAAGGGAGAAAAGAAAAGGGGAGTTTGGGTAAGTATAGAAGAGGGAAAATAAATGGACAAAATAAGTTAGGAAAATAGAAAATGGGAGGGAAATTTCGGAAGCGAGAATTGATCTCAACAACTGGCTCCAACTGTGGGATGAAAACCCCATGTGGGTTGTCAAAAATCTAGAACCTTTCATGACCAAGTGCTTCTGCCTATTAGGCTATGGAGCTAGAGTAAGAATATACAAACTGAAAAATAAAATTATGTAAAATGAGAATGAGAAAGTCTTAGGAGAAGAAACCTTTCAAATGTTTCTCATTGATAGGCAACATTTGTCTTTTACCCTTCATGTCTTGGAGCATATAAGATTTAAAACCCAAGATCTTCTCGAAGACGTATGGTCCAATCCAGAGTGCTTAGAACTTTGTATGCATCGATGGTTTCTCCTTGGCCTTGTTCCAAAGTAACACCATCTCTCCCTTCTGGAAATTCTTTACAACTATGCTATGATCAAAATATATTTTGACACTCTGCTACCTTTGAGAGGTTCAATTTAGGTCTTTGCTTCGTTCTTCCTCCAATTTTAAAAACTAGTTGATCCTCCTTTGGATTGGTGAAATCTCTTCTATATCTTCGGTATTAACCTTATAAGTCAATGCATTGAGTGCGAGGCTAATTGGAATTTTCACTTCTTTACCATAAACCAATGTATAAGGGGACATCCTAGTGCTGTCTTTTGGAGTCGTTCTGCTTTCCCACAATGCATCAGTCAACTTCAGATGCCAATTCCTTTGGTTCTTGTCAATGGTTTTGTTTGTGGATTCAACAAAGCCATTAACTTGTGGATAATAATTCGATGATTGACCTATGATAATTCCATATTCTCCACAAAACTCCGTAAACTTCGACTCGATGAAAATCAAACCATTATCTATGATAAATTTATCTGGGACACCAAATATCAACATAATATTATCTTTGAGGAACTTAATTATTCTTCAGAATCAACCTTCTTTAATGCCGTCGTTTTCGGCCATTTCACGAAATAATCTATAGCCGTGAGAATGTACATATGCCCCTTGCTAGAATTCATATTGATTGGCCTGACAACATCAAGTCCCCATTGGGAGAATAGTTGTTCTACAATTATGGGATGTAAAGGCATCGCAGATCTCTTCATTTTTCCTGAAAAATGTTGGCACGATATACACTTCCTTATTGTGGCATACAAGTCTTTGAATATTGACGGCCAATAGAATCCAACCCTTATAATTATCTTGTGGGCGGTGGCAGTAGGTGCAAATTGTCCACTGCATATTCCTTCATGGAATTCTCTCATCAGTTCTCGGGCTTGGTTTTCATCAATGCATCTCAGTAGTATACCATCATAATTTATCCTGAACAATATATCAACAATCAACACATGTTGATTTTCCTTCATCTTTAATGTTCTTTGCTCCTTGGAGTTCATGGTGATAGGAAATTTCCCAGACCTTATGTAGAATATAATATCTCCATACCAATCTGAATCAGCTAATGGTTGTCCTACTGAAATGAAATCATCCCATCCACATAATCACCATTCACGATGATCTTGCATAAACCTTGTCCTTTGATAGATTTTAAAGTTTTAATCTCAATATCATATTCTTGTGTCTTTTCCATCCAGTTAGCCCATTTTCCTTCTCTCAATTGTTGATTTAGAAGCATCTTCACTAGCGATGATGGAACATAGGAAATAACATGGGAGTTCAATATGTACGTCCGAAAATGCGATACTGCTTTTACAAGATCCAAGGCTTGATTTTTCAGTTCTGAATACCTCAAATCATAGTCATGTAGGGTTTTTCTCGTGAAACTTATTGGGAGTTCTTATCCTTTAATATTCTTCTGAGTAAGAATAGATGCAACAACTATCTCTGTAGAAAATGAATAGATGATGAAATCCCTTTGAAATTCCGGACTAATGAGGACTGGAGCTGTGGTGATTGCTCCTTTGATATTATTGAGATCCTCTTGAGTATATTCTATCCATTCATACCTCTACTCCTTTTTCAGCAACAAATTGATTGGCTTTACGATACTTACATAATCTAGAACAAATATTCGTACACAATTGATCTTTTTGAAAAATGATTGGACTCCCTTCTTGGATGTCGGGGGGTTGAGATCTTTTATTTCTTTAACTCTTCTCGGATCTATGTAAATCCCTTCCTTGCACACAATGTGGCCCAACAATTTTCCTTGAGTTACATTGAACAAGCTTTTCTTTGGATTTAGAGAGACACCATATAGTCTACATCTTTCAAATTTTTTTCTCAAATGATGGATATGATCACCCCTTGTTTTTGAATGCACTGTCAATTCATATTGATAGTCTTCCATAAAGTTTTCTATAAAACTGCTAAATGCATGAGCCATGGCCCTTTGGAATGTGGATCCAACATTCTTCAAACCAAAGGGCATCCTAGCATATGCATATGTCTCACAAGATGTGATAAATGCTGTCTTTTACATATCTTATTCAACCACCAAGACTTGGTTATATCCAGAAAAAACATCCAACATGGACATATAGGTTGATCCAGTGACTTTCTGGAGAAGGAACTCCATATTAGGTAAAGGAAAGTTATCCTTTATACTTTCTCTGTTAAGGCCTCTGAAGTCAACACACATCCGGATTTCCCCTATTTTTTTTCTCACAATCACAGGATTTGAAAGCTAGTCTGAGTGTCTAATGGGATAAATTATTCCTGCCTTATTCAATTTCTCCAATTCAATATTTACCAGAGGTTTCAGTTTGGGATTCATCATCCTTATTTTTTGCTTCACTGGCTTTGCTTCTTCCCTCAAAGGAATGATATGCTAGAATATAGTTTTATCATAAGCTTTCAAATGTTCATAGGTCCAAGAAAACACATCAATGTATTCTTTAAACAAGGAAACATATTGATCAAATTCCTTAGTGGTGCAATCAACTCCCAAGTTGACATATTTTGGGGAACTGTCAGTTCCAATATTGACTTTTCTTGTCTCTTGTACTTTTCAAATCAAAACTTCTTCAAGGATATTCTTAGCACAATCATATTTCGTAAAAAGAGAATTAGATTGTATACAATCTTTGCAGACAACAAATGAGTGATCGTCTTCATCATCATCATCATTCAACAATTGTTTTTCCAGCTGTTCATCGTTCTCGAATACTTGCAAATATTCAATGTTATTGGACACAGATGGTCGGAAAGCTCTTTCTACTTGGAAATACATTTTGCTTGTGATATCATCTGGTTTTGACAATGAGGCTGCTAAGGCAAATGAATCTGCCTTGTGATTGTTTTCCCTTGGAATGAAACAAATGTTGAAGGAACTAAAAGATCCCATCAATTCGTTAAGTATTTTGAAATATAACTTGAGTCTCTCCTTTTTGATTTTATACCTCTGGGTAACCTGATTGATCACTAACTATGAGTCACCAGTTACAATTAGATGTTCTATTTTCATTTATTGTGCATGGATCATCCCCATAATCAAATCTTCATACTTTGCCTCATTATTAGTGCATGAAAACTCCATTCTAATAGCTTGTGGATACATAATATTACTTGGAATCAAAAGAAAAATTCCAACTCCATCCCAAAGCTTGAACAAGCTCCATCGAATGACATCCTCCAATATCCTTCAAAAAAACATTCTTGATTCTCCATGTCTTGCACTTGCTCTAGGCTTTCACTATGTTCCATGTCTAGGATAGAATAGTTTCCAATCTTGACATCTATATAATCTTCCATTAATTCATTGTCATTCTTCTTGAAAGAGAAGGGTTTTCTGGGTTCACGGGGGACTTTAATCATTGCTCCTTCCTTGCCTGGAAGCATCATACAACTTCCATCATTCATTATAGATCGCCATATCATAGATGTCCAATCTCTTCCCAACACAACTCCATATGTTGGAGGAATGTCTACCCCAATAATATTGAAAACTGTAATGATATGGGGGGCTGTTGTAATCCAAGCATAAAAGTCCTTGATTTCTCCATAAGATGGCACTTTTCTAGAATCAATTGCATATATACTTTCACCGGTTTCATAATACTTGATTCAACTCATGCCCAATGCCTCCATGACTGCCAGTGGCATGATATTATTTGTTACGTCAGTGTCAACTAAACAATTGTGTAGTGAAACATCATGATTTTCAATAGAAATGTAAAAGGGAGGAATTTTACCTCTCAACTTGGCTGTTGACTTGCTAGGGATTTATTTTGGACTGGTAACAACAACTTCTGCTCTTTGATGGATTGTCCAACAATTTCAAAATGTTTTCTCTTTGCTCAAGAATCTTCACCACTTTCATAAAGGGAAGGGTTATCCTTAATTTACTCAAATCCTCTACGACATTATATGTCATTTGAGTGGAGTTTGATGTCACGTGTTCCCTTTTACTTCCAACGCTATCCGTCACTTTTTCATTTGTTTTTTCTTTTTCTTTTTCTTTTTGGTTCTCTTTATCATAATCACCTTTATTTTTTGGTTTATTTACAAATCCTCTTATTTGGGAGACATTTTCTTGCGATTTGGGATCATTGTCACCCTTTTCAAATATATACATGGACGTCTCACATCCGTCCATCTGCATAGTTTTAGAGCTTTCATCAGGTGAGTAATAATTCTCTTGCTTAATTAATTGCTCGTTATACACATCATCTAGAACAACCGCATTGGGAGTAGGCTGTCTGGGAACCCTTGGTCTTTGCGGATTATCCGTGTCCTCAAACTTCACTCTTTTTTCTTGGGGAGGGTTCCTTCTTTACTCTAGGATTGGCATTCTTGGATTTTCCATGTAATTATCTCCCATTCTTAGCCTGGTTATCGTGTTCTGCATTTGCTTGATAGTTCTATTCATCTATGCAATTTTGATTCTTTGCTTAGTTTCCTGTGCTGCCACAGGGTCAAACTTTACATCAGGTATGGTTCCCTTGAAAATTCCTCCTCCCATTGTTTGGTTTTGAGTTGGTCGAGGCTTTAATTATTCATTCTTTCTTAAACTAGAAGCTCCTTGATTATCAATATTTAATCCTCCCAACTGCCTTTGTACTTTTCCCAGTATAATGTTGGGGTCAACAACTGTTTTAATCATAATTTCTTCCATCTCAGTGGCTTTATTCATTGCCTCCTCCAAGGTATCCATTTGGGATGTTCTGATAGTATATTTCACATTCGGGGGCATTGCATTCTTATAACAACCGAGAATGATTGGTTCATTTGGTCTTTTATGTTTTGTAATCCTACTCAAGGTTTTATTGAACCTAATATTAAAATCTCGTATTATTTCATTCTTTCTCAAACCAATTTGGGTGAAATCGGTGAGAAGTGTATGATAAGAATTTGGAGGGGAAAACATAGTCAGGAACATATCTTCGAGGTCATTAAATGAGAGAATTAATCTACTGGGAAATGTTTTATACCATTCATACGCTCTTCCTGATAAGGTTTGCAGGAACAATCTTACTATGACATCGTCATACTCAACACGGTGAAAATCAAAAACATCAAGAAATAAGTGCATATGCCTCTTTCATCGATTGCTCCATCTTTAGAAAATTCCTTTAGGGTTCCCTTAGGGAGAATAGGGAGATCCTGTTTCTCACCTATAAGATTTAGAGGGGAATCTCTCACCCTCCTTCGATTTTCAAATACTGGGTTCCCTTGATTTCTTGCAGCAACTCTTCCACCTCCTTGTCTCTCCTCATGATGCTCGTCTTGGGGTTCTTCGTTTCTTTTTTTCATATCTGGAGAGATTCCAGGGATAGGATTTTCACTTCTAAGAATAAAGAGTTTCTTTCTTTTACTTCTAGTAATTTGTCCCTTGTATTCATCCAACTTCAATCTCGACCTTGTTCTTGTGCTTCTCTAGATAGCCTTTGATTTCTTCGGTCTTGTCGTTCCTCTCTCCTCTGTCTTCAGAGGATATATTTTTCTTCTTCTTGGACTAAGATCTACCAAGACCTTTCTAAATCTTCTCGGGTTTTGACTGTTGTTATTACTATAATGTATAACTGATGTAAGATGCTTCATTGATTGTTCAATCCAATTTCTAAGCGGGGCTGATCAACTTGGGGCAAAGTCATATATTTTTTCAGAAATGCTAGACCAGGTTCTAAATTTCAATTTATTCCCCAGTATGGTCGCCAAAAATGTTGACGCTTGAATCTGTTAGGACCGAAACGACAACCTCACAAGGATGTAAATCCCCCTGCGTTTTTATAGAGGTGGTACTCCTCTTTATATTTTCTTGGGATTACAAAGCACAATCAAGATTGTTCTCGAAGTAGTTTTCTTGAAATTTCTAAAAAATACATAGTCTGTTACATATTCTTTGAAATTGTAAATGTGTTTGTCTTAAAGATTAAGATTGGGTCTCTTGCGAACCATAAAGAAAATAAATACAAGAAATAAGATTTTAGAAGGATTGCGGTGGGCGGTGGAAGAATCAACAAGACCTGGTAAGAAGAAAAAATGAGCTATCAGTCTTCGTTTAAACCTTTCTAGTGAAAGAGGTGGAATAATTGGATGAAGGACTTGATAAAGAAAAATAATGATATGATCAACAAAAACTTACTATGATGGTATCTCAATTTTTTTACTTGCATGCTGATGCCCTTTTATCATTTTCATCAATGGTTACAGGAACCGTCTCAACTGCTTCTTGCCCTTCATTGGTCAGTTTATCAATAGATTTCTTGAACCATTCTTCGATGTAACTTTTCATTATTGCCACGTTGATTTCATGCCGAATTTTGATGTTTAATAGCTCATCATTCAAGTCTCTTATATCAATGGAAACACCATGTAATGCTTCTTCAATATCCCAATTTTTCATGGAGTAGTCCATTAGCCAATTGTCTATGTCGTCCTCATTATATTCAAGTATACCATATAACTTTTCAATTGAAAACCATCTAAATATCTCAACTTTCTCATCAAATTGTTTCTTTGTTAGGAACAATGAGTTGAGGATCAACTTGGGATCTTGGACTTCGTTAGTTCTTCTGGCTAAGTCTACCTCCATGAGTCTTTTGAATAATTCTTCTCTCCTTGATATGGCTTGGCTGCATTTTTGAACAATATCATTCAATTTGTTTTTGTCTTTTCTATATTGTGAAAATTGGGAAGAGATTTCAATGGAAATAAGTTTTCCCCAATCGAAGATGGATTTCTCCTTGATAGCGAAATATAAGATATAAATAATTATACGGGAAATACTGACGGTATTTTCTTGGCTGGTCACTCTGGTGAATAAAAATTTTTTTTGTCGAAAGGGGTTTTTGAACGAGTTGAACTGCAACTTGGTAATATATTCAGGGATGGCCGCAAGATTCTCCAAGAATTCATGCAAGAGGTCCAGGTTGTTGTCATGATTTTTCAAGAAGTCCCTGCAATCTTCACCTTTGAAGGTGAGTGTTGGCTCTGAGAGTTTTAGAATTTTACGGAACACTTGAGGTGAAAGAGAGATGGGAGAATGGTATTTAATTTGAATAATCCACTGACTTGGTATATATATTTCTCAGTGCACTAGGAAACCAATTCCTTGTAGTCAAAAACCTCAAGAACACATCCTGCACGAGCAATTCCAGACGTCCAAATTACTTCCTTCTGAGCAGAAGGGGATGAATAGTAAGAATATTCTCTAGACCACTAAAAGCTCTGGTCCTCATGTCAAAAAATGTTCAAAGTATCTCCGTAGAACTGTTGTCGAGCTGCTGCTGCCATAAGTTGACGAGATATTTCTTTTAATCGAGATGATATTTGAAATGAGTTCTTGAGAGATATAATATAATATTCCACAAATCATGCTTTAATGTTGTTTAATAAGAAATCTCCTCGAGCCTTTCGCTTATTAATGGTGATATTTACAGAACCTGCATGTTGATTTATTAGCATTAAACCATACTAAATGCATATTGGGAAAAGCACAGAGGTGGCAGGGATGGACGAGAGCAATTAGGATTTGGGATTTTTGTGAACCCGCCAACTTCGGAACCCGCGAACCCGCCGTTGTGAAAGGTCAAAAATTGGTTAAGTGTTCTAATGCAGTCAGTCAGACTCAATATAGGAGAGATGAGATACTTAGGAGCTCGGGGATTCCGATGGTCAAAATGTAGATCTTGGATCTTTTGGGTGAAAAATGTATATCACAGAACACGGGATAAGAAATCTTGAACAATTAAGTATAGGATGGTACGATGGTCAATCGAACTCATGATACGGGAATAGAAAGTGAGAACCCGTGAGTCCGCCAACCCTCGAACCCGCCGTTTTAAAAAAAAATGACTAAGTATGGTGACTAGAAAGGGAGAATAGAAGGGAGAAAAGAAAATGGGAATTTGGGTAAGTATAGAAGAGGGAAAATACATGGACAAAAGAAGTTGGGAAAATAGAAAAGGGGAATTTGGGTAAGTATAGAAGAGGGAAAATACATGGACAAAAGAAGTTGGGAAAATAGAAAAGGGGAGGGAAATTTTAGAAGCGAGAATTGATCTCAACATAGGGATATATTAAAGAGAAAAAAAATCAGTCGGAGGATATTTTATAGGCACACAAATAAGTGTTTCGAGAGCTAGACTCCACATTGAAAAAAATTAGGATGCGTAGATAGTCCATCTTGAAAGTAGATGAAGTGAATAAATAATTTCAACAACTATTGGAGAAGAAATTAAGTTAACCACGCACCTCAATTTGTGCGTCACCTGTCATCATAGTACCCAAGAAGGATGTGACTTGAAGAATGTGTATTGACTACAAAGATTTGAATAAGATCACCTTGAAGAATCGATACCCTCTGCCCATGATTGATGACATGCTAAATTAGTTTCATCATGCCAAGTACTTCACCAAGTTGGATCTTGAATTGGTATAACACCAAGTATGATTTAAATAATAAAACACTTAGAAGACCGCCTTCAAGACAAGGAAAGGTCTATATGAATGGTCGATAATTCCTTTTGGTTTACGTAATGCACTAGCCACATTTATGCGTTTGATGAATGATGTATTGCATCCCTTTATAGATTCATTTATGAAAGTGTACTTTGATGATATATTGGTTTATATCTCTACCTTGGAGGAGCATATCTCACATCTCATGTAGGTGTAAGATACTTTGAAAAAGCATCAATCGTTGAAAAACCTTAAGAAATGTGAATTTTCTCAAGAGTCATTGGTGTATTCGAGGCATGTGATTAGTGGAGGGGAACTCCAGAAAGATCCTATGAAGATGGAGGCCATTTTCAAGTGGAAAAATCACACTAATGTCATTAAAGTTAGGAGATTTATTGGGGTAGCGCAATACCTATGGATGTTTATAGCATCATTTTTAGTTGTGGTTTCACCACTCCATACCTTAACATCGGGAGACAAGAGTTTATAGTGGGGAAAGAATCAACAAAAATATTTTGATGAGCTAAAACAAAAGATCAATCAAGCACCAGTTCTTGCATATCCTAATTTGCAGAAGCCTTTCCAGTGTTCTGACAAACTTGAATCAGATTAACATAAAATTTCATACCATATATTGAATAATTAAAAAAAACAAATACCACACATGACACTATATTGTGAAACTGACCCTATTCACATATGAAAACATTAACACACTTGCATTTTTAAATTAGACATATATAATCAACTATCCTCAGGTAAAATAATTGAAATGAATGTGAAGAAGATCTGCATCAAAGGAAAATCATTAGTGATATGAATCTCTAATGTGATAGCTATGGTATTGGACCATCATCAGATTTAGGTACACAACGTTGAAATTCGATGAGGACTTTCATAGAGAACGAGGTTTATGCACATTTTGTTCTTTGCATGACATGGATCTTATTTTGTTAAATAATGTGGCACTTCCTAAAATTGATTTGATTTATACTAAGTTTATTAATTTCACTTTCCATTTATTGGGTTTGTGTTTCCTTGTTGACAACGCATAAATATGAATAATGTTAAACAAGTGTTGCATGGCAGCGTAGTCCCTGCCAGGTTGAATTGGGAATAAATGCACTGGGATGGGGAAAAAGTAGAGGAGGAAGATGGAAACTGCAGCGGAGATGTGGCAAGCAACATGAAGGACAGGTGGTATCCATGTAGTAAATGACACATGGGCCCTAGATTCCCATTTATTTTTTGAAACTATATAATCTATTTTGCTATGTTAAAACTTTCTGTCTATTTTATCTCTATATATGCCAACACAAAAAAAATTATAATCAAATTAAATAAACACAATTTCTTGACATTCGACATAGTGGAAGATAAAAATTTATGAGGACATATATATAGAAGGAGACAAAAAATAATTTTGAAGTTAAATAAACACAATTTCTTGACATTCAACATAGAGGAAGATATAAATTTATGAGGACATATATATAAAATGAGATAAAAAACAATTTTATTTGAAATATATCAAAAAATAATATTGTTTGTTACATATTCCTGAAAATTTAAATGAGTTTGTCATATAGGCTGGGATTGGGGTTCCCGCAGACCATAAGAGAAATATGTACAAGAAATAGGATTGTTGAAAGAAGAAGTGGGCGATGGTAGAGTGTAATACCTGAAAGGAATAAATTGAAAGGTATAAGTCTTTGGCTAGACATTTCTATTTAAAAAAGTGGAATAAATGGATTGATAAACAAAGAAGGATGTGATCAGTATAGACTTACAATGATGGTACATATCACCCCTTTTGCTATTTGCTTGCTGATGCATTTTTATTGCTGTCGTCGACGACTACTGAAATTGTGGCAACTGCTTGTTTCCTTTCATCGACAATCTGCTTCAATTCCCTCTCAAGCCATTATTCAATGTAGCTTCTCAAGGGGGCGATGTTGATCTCATTCTGATTTTTCATGTTGAAAAGTTCCTTTTCCAATTCCCTTATATCGATAGAAAGATTACGCATAGCCTGATCAATTTATTCATTTTATACCGAATAGTTGAATAGCCAGTTGTCGATGTCATCTTCACCATATTCAAGGAAGTTGTAAGATTTTTCCAAGACAATGCCTTAAAAATATCAACCTGTTTATCGAAGGCTTGCTTAGTTAAGGGCAAGGAGATGACGATTAAGTTGGGGTCTTGGAAGTCGTTGGTCCTTCCGGCTAAGCTATTTTGGTCATCTTTGTGAATAATTTTTCTTTCCTTGATATGGCTTGTTCACATGACTGGACAATGAGATACAAGTTCTTCACTTTTTCTTTCTAGCATGTATTTAATTGAGTGATCCTGTTTTTGGATGGTATATCTTATTGTATTCTTCTCGTTTATGTCATGTTGTTGACAATGGTGCCAAAAGGAAGGACCATGTCTAAGTAGAAACGTTCTTCATTTTTTAATTCCGTCTGCAAATGTTCGAGCAAATTATTTTCCCTCGTTCGAAGGGAAGCCATGGTTTGTGATGTATCCCACGAATCAACAATCAATTCCATTATTTTCTTGATATTATTATCCACATATACTCTACATGATGCGATGAGGCTGGAGGATCCTTTTAACTTGGTTGCAGGGGTGGTAGGCATGGCTATTGCCAAAGGATTGGAAACCAATGGCATAAGAATCAATTTTTTCTCCAATTCCTTGACCTGGTCCTTCAGCTTGGCATTCTTGGCCTCAATGCCTCTAATGGAATCATCAAGAGAATCTACGGTCTCTATGTGAAGTCGACAGATTTGGGACGGATGCATGTTCGCAAGGTTAACCTCTGAACGAGATTTTCCTTTCTTATTTTTTACATCTTTTTTTTCAATAATTAATTTTTTAGACTCGCTGTAAAAAAAATCACTCTGGAACATGAAGGATTCATCTTCGTCAAAATTTTCGGTATCAACTATGTCCATTGGATGACTATGCTGGATCGCGTCTCCAGGCTGATCAAGTTCCATGTTCTCACTCCCAATTTTGGGCTCTTCTGCCTGTCCCACATTTTTTTTCCTCTTCTTTTCCAGGGGAAGCTTGTGAGAACTATCAATTTTAGGGTGAGGAGGGTCGTTATCTCCTCCTTCGTTTGAATAATTATGAGTTTCTTTGTTGCTGTGATGGGCTGTTGGAGCAATGCTCCAGGATGTCGTACTTTTGGGAGTACTATCTGCCGATTGAGCACTCTTCTCACTGGGGCCTTTTCCCTATTGCTTGTACAATTCAGTGGTGCTTTGTAGTGTGTCTAGGTCACCGGAATCAGAAGCATGAGCGTTGTCGTTAGTGTCTCTGTTTTTGGTCAGTTTTTTTTTGAAAAAAGAATTTACGAATCCAAGTGTTTGTAAATGTTCTAAATTTTTTTTATTTGGGTCGAACCCTCTTAGGATTTCAGCATATATTAGGTTCAAGTTGCTGAAATGGGCTGCGAATTTGTCAATTTTGTTGACGTTCCTCAATATGAAATCCCTGACTTTCCAAGGCAGATGAATGAACTTTTTTTTTCTCTTCTCTTGGAATAGATGAAACTGGTATTTGTATTGCCTTGCTATTTCTGTAACAAACATTCTATCTTTAATGTGACATGGAAGGAGAACATGTTTTTCCTTGGAGCCAAAAATCCTTATCACAATGTAATTAACCATAAGTTCAAGTGCTCCCTTCCTGTCCAAAAACCTGGTTGCCTGGTCAGATATGTGGGGAGCATCTTATCCTAACAAAAAAACTTTGAAAACATACAAAAAGTCATTATAAACCTCATAAAAATAGTGGGAGGCCTTGTGCTTCCATAAGGGCTGGTACGGGGACGTTACTGGGTCAAATTCCCAGTTTACCTTCTTGGACAGAGATAGTTTTGGAAACTGATAGCAATGCGCTATCGCAAAAACCAAGTAGGATGACATATAAAATTTATTCTCCTTTTTGAAGCTTGACAATTGGGAACAAATTTCATGGGAAATTAGCTTTACCCAATAAAAAATGGCTTGTTCCTTGACTGTGAAATACAAAATATAAAGAGCCATGCGGGAAATTGTTGTTGTGGACTCCTGGCCCGTTATTCTTGTAAACAACCATGAAATTTCCCAGAATGGATTTCTAAATGAACTAACCTGCAAGTTTGTGATATCTTCAGGAACTGCCATCGGGTCTTCCAGGAACTCGGGCAAGAGGTCCAACCCGTTATTATGATTTCTTAGGAACTGCTTGGAATCTTCTCCTTTGAACATCAATGTTGGCTTCGATAATATTAACATTTGGAGGAAGACCTGAGGTGACAAAGAAACAAAAGAGTGGTCCCAGATTGGAATAATTCTTTGGCTTGAAATATATTTATCGGTGCACCAAGAGACCATCTCCCTACAGTAAAAAACTTCAGGTGCAAAGCCTCCATGAGAAATCCCAGAGGTCCAAGTTATTTCGTTCTGGGCGGCAGGGGATGAGTACTAAGAATATGCCTTGGACCACTGGAAGTTATGGTCTTCGCGCCTGAAGATGTTCACTGTATCTCCACAGAAATTTTGTCGAGATGATGCCATAGGTTTATGAGAATGTTCATTTTCTCCAGACGATGGTTGAAATGAATAGTTGGAGGCGATAATATAAACCTCCGCAAATTTTGGTTCAATGCCTATGAATGGGAAAGCTCCTCGAGCCTTTCTCTCATTAATGACAATCTCTAAGGGTGCTGCATGATGAGATGTTACTAGTAAAGCTTACTTATTGCATATTTATAAGTGCGAAGGTGGCGGGTACAACGAAGAGAAATTAAGGATTGGAGGTTTCGTGAACGTGCCAACCCGATGACGTGCAAACACCATTCTATGATTTAGGATAATATAACCCTCCGCAAATATTGGTTTAATGCATATTAATAGGAGATCTCCTCAAGCCTTTCATTCATCAATGACAATCTATATGGTTCCTGCACGATGAGCTGTTACAATTAAATCTTACTAATTGCATATCTAGAAACAAGACACACACACACATATATATATAAACATTTTTTTAATTATAGACAAGTGTGAAGGTGACGAAGACGGGGAAGAAAAAGAAAGGAATGGAAAGGTATGAAAAGAGGTCAGACAAGATTCAAAATAGGGTTACGGGGGATACTTAGGAGAGGTGAGTGTCTGACGGTCAAATTTTATGTCTCAGAATTTTTGACTGCAAAAAGTGTAAAACGGAAGAGAGCATGATGGGATAGTTAAGCGACCAGTTTGTATATTTGCGGAATTCCAGGAAAGTGGCTAAGTATGGAATAGGGAAACGATCAGTCAGACTTGTTTTCGGAATTAAGGATTGAATATTTCATGAACGGGCCAACCTGACGATGCACAAATGACATTGCATGATGTTTGAAATTAACACTCAGAAGGGATAATATAACCATCCAAAAATTTTGGTTTTATGCGTATTAATGGAAGATCTCCTCAAATCCTAGTTTAGCATTAATGCTTGCTAATTGCATACTTGGAAATAAGAACTAATATACACACACACACACACACACACAATATTTTTTTTATTATAAATAAGACTCTTTTATATATACATAAGTATGAATAGCGGTTGAACGGGCTTGAAAGTATGGCATTCTTGAACCCACCTGCCCAGTAAACAACAAGTGAAAAAGTTGGTAAGTATTTGTAATAGATATCCTATGACCTGGCATGATATTTTCTGCATGTTTCTATACAAGTTGTGTAGGAACAATTATTATGACGGTCTCCTCTAGGCATGGTGAGCTGTTAGTATTAAACCTCAGTTATTGCATACTTGGAAATAAGTGAAAAGAGCACGGGCACAGGAAACAATGATTAGGATTTGGATATTTCTTGAACCCGCCAACCCGACGATCTACGAAATAAATTCGAAGAAATGGTGAAGTATGGAAAGTGGACGAACGAGCTTCAAAATGAGGTGACAATAGTTCCATAGGAGACGTGAGGACCCGACGGTCAAATTGAAGGTCTCAGAAGTTTTGAGTGCAAAATGTGTATCACGAAAGAGGGGATGATAGGTAGACTGTAATACAGAGGGCGGTATGATGTGAGTCTGGTTGTAAAGTTTTATATCGTGGAAGTGAGGGTGTTGTTTGCAGGTCACAACAAAATAGGAGTGCAACCTAGAGCCCACCTACCCGAGAATTCGCGGTCAGAGAAGTGCCTGGGTATGGAATGGGGAAGCTGTCAATCAGAGTTGCGATATAAAAGCATGAGTGAAAATGTGAACCCGCGAGTGCGCCAACCCGCGTAGCTAGACATTTTCAGAAAAAATGACTAAGTAATGAGAAAGATAAAGTATAGGGAAAATAGAAACGAGAATTTGGTGAAGTATAGAAGACGAAAAAGAAGGGTTAATATATTAACATCTATAATAGATATCCCATTTCCTGGAAATATATTTTCTGCATGTTTCTGGAGAAGTTATATACTTATTGCATATACTTGGAAAGAAGTTCGAAGGTGGCGGGCACAGAAAACAACGACTAGGAATTGGAAATTGTCTGAACCCGCTAACTTGACGTTCCATGAAAGAGATTTCAAGAAATGGTTGTGGAAAGCGGTCGAACGGGCTTCAAAATAGGCTAACAAGGGTTCCCAACGAGATGTGAGGCCCTGACGGTCAAATTGTATTGATAATTTTTTTTGAGTCCAAACAGTGTAACATAGAAGAGGAGCTGATGTAGGAGTCCAGAATTCAATTTGTATATCGCGGAAGTTGAGGGGCTGTTTGTAGGTCAAGGAACACTGGAAGTGCACTTCGCCTATTCGAGAACCCGCAAGAAAAAAATTCCGGTAAGTATGGAATTAGAGGTGAGAAAGAGATTCAAAGAAATGGCGAAATATGGAAAGTGGACGCAAGTGCTTCAAAATGGGGTGACAATAGTTCCCCAAGAGACGTGAGGACCCGAAGGTCAAATTCCAGGTCTCAAAACTTTCTTGTGAAAACTGTATATCATGGAAGAGAGTATGTCGTGCGAGTGTAGCAATAAATTTGTATATCGCGGAGGTTTGGGTGCTGTTTGCAGGTCACGAAACAAAGGAAGTGCAATATAGAGCCTACCTGCCCGAGAATCCACGATCTGAAAAGTGGCTAGGCATCGAATGGCTAGCGATCGGTCGGAGTCACGATATAAAAGAACAAGCACAAATGTGAACCCGTGAGTCCGCCAACGTGCACATTGAGACATTTTCGGAAAAATGATTAGGTAACCAGAAAGAGAGAGTAGAGGGGAAAAAGAAACAAGAATTTGGTTAAGTATAGAAGAGGGAAAAGAAGGTCCAATATATTCAAATCTGTAATAAGTATTCCATTTCCTAGCAAGATCTTTTCTGTATGTCTCTGGAGAAGTTGTATACATATTGCATATACGTGGGAAGAAGTCTGAAGGTAGCGGGCACAAGAAACAACAACTAGAAATTGGAAATTTCCTGAACTCCCGAACTCGACAATCCGCAAAAGAGATGTCAAGAAATGGTCAAGTGTGGAAAGAGGTCAGACGAGCTTCAAAATATGGTGACAAGGGTTCTCGAGGAGACGTAAGGATCCGACTGTCAAATTGTATATATCGGAACATTTCAGTGCAAAATGTGTAACACAGAAGAGGGGATGATGTGGGAGTCCAGAAGTAAATCTGCATATTGCAGAAGCCATAGTGTTGTTTGCAAATCACAGAACAATGGAAGTGCAATTTAGAGAAAGGGGAAGCGCTCAGTTGGAATCGCGATATAAAAGCATGGATGAAAATGTGAACGTGTGAATCTGCCAACCCGTACAACAATAAATTTTTGGAAAAAAAACGACCAAGTAACCAGAAAGAGAAATTACAGGGGATAAAAGAGTGGGAAAATAGAAAGATGGAAGGCAATTTTCGTATGCGGGAATTGGTTTCAAACAAGCCTCATTGTTGCAAAATCATCATTTTCTAGTAATTGTGAGAAAATTCTTTATTGAAGATTAGATTTTATTGCAACTTATGGGAGTAATTGTGTTCTTGATACATTCTTCCATGAATTTAACATATTAACTTAAGTATTAAACTTCTTGCATGATGGGTTGTTAGAATTAACGCTTAATAATTGCATGCCTAAAAACAAGAATGACAATCTTGAATTTTAATATTGTAGTTGATTTCATACACCCATATATATATTCCTTTAATTATTTCGTGAACAAGAAATTTGGTAATTTCATTAATAAAGTAAAAAATGCTCAAATAGAGGCCAGGGGATGGACAACTAATAAAATGTTCCCTTTCAGACTAAAGGAATCAAGCAAGCGAAAGGGAAATAAGAAATCATTTTATTAGCAAGGATGAGATGAAAACGAAATTTCTATGGTGGGGCCCAGAGTGCAACATTGTGATTTGGTCTTGCTATGTTCTATCTACATTACGAATAGAATTGAACGTTGATTTGAAACTTTTTGAAATTCATTTTTGTTTCCGTAAAATATTGATGGATGGACACAATGCATTGTCATATAATTTTTAAATGCTCCATTTTAGATCAAATTACTTAAGCAAATACAATATCGAATAACTACGAGACTATCGAACCATGCCAATGAGAAGAGGTGTTAAATTCAGAAAAGAAGCAACAATAAAGACTCCAAGGAATTTTTTTTAATAGTAAATCCATTAAAAAAAAAGAGAATATCGGGCACTGTATATATATACATAGAAATTGGATCGAGTTCTTTGGGCCAAAACATTGAACATATTTTCCATAAACGCAGGCACAAGATCTGCAACATGCAAGAGCCATCGAGATTCTTTTCAACATGCATACAAAATTGATTACCATGTTTTTTTTTAAGAAATCCTTGCAGTCTTCTCCTCGAGGGGTCAATGTTCGGTGCCCCGATCTCAATATCTCGTGGAAGACCCGAGGAGACAAAGAAACAGGAGAGTGGTTCTGCAATGGAATAAATCATTGGTTTGAAGCAGATGAACAACAATCCTGTGGTAAAATTGATAGTTTTCACAAGCTTTCCGTGAGGAAGAAGACAAAAAACGTTGTAGGGAAAACAAAAGAGCCCAAAACTGAAAGTTAGGACACACCAAGAAACCACCTCTTGACTGTCAAAAAATTTAGGGACATAGGTTGCACAAGCAATTCCAGAGACCCAAATTAGTCCATTCTGGGTGGAAGGAGATGAATAGTAGGAATATTCCTTTCACCAGTGGGAGTTTTGGTCACCATCCCCTAAGATGTTAATTGTATATCCAGAGAACAAGAGAGTGGTCTCGCAATTGAATACTTTTTTGGCTTGAAATATATCTCTGGGAGCATCAATAGATCATTTCCTTATATCGAAAGACTTTCGCCCAGAACAAACTAATTTGGACCTCTGGAATTCCTACTTTTGAGCTACAAACTGACTATTGCGTTCAATGTCGGTTTCTTTTCTAAAACCCCTTCTTTTGGTGTTGTCAGGGCCACCATCACCGAGCCAGGAAGTGCTGCCTGTTGGCACTGGGGAAGACCCAGGGTTCAATGCTTCAACAATGCACCAAAAAAACCCTAACTACCGTCCCTTTCGAAAATACCTGTGAAGCAAATGAAGTCTCACCCGAGGTAGAGGGAGGGGGGGTTGTAGGACTCATGTGTCTACAACCTAGCTGGGACACAAATCTGTGATCATAATACTTAACATAGCACTTAGCAATCAACATTCATTAGTATTTGACCCTTATTCACATCACAAATAAAAACCCTAATTACAAAACAACGCAGTATTCAACAATATCTAAGCATATATAACCATTTATCACATAGCATCAAAGAACAATATCTAGCATTCATTCATGTTATTAAGCACTAAGATACTACATCATATGCATCTAACATACATAAATATTACAACACTAAGAATAAATCACATTAATAACACAAAGCAATCACAACACAAGATATACGTGGTTCACCCCCAGCATGGGGCTATGTCCACCAACTCTTCGTCTTCTTTATTATCTTCTTTCAATCTTCTTACATGCATAGAGCCTCAAAATATACTCCGCATAGGACAGAAGATATGCACACATCTCGCCTGATCCTCCTTCCTCGAGTTAGGTCACAACACAAAGCCTTACTCAGTCTATGCACTAAGCTTCTTACAATCACTTGCACTTAGCTATGCAAGTCTTAACACACAATATGCATAAAGCATTCACAACTATTTTCACTTAGCACATTGGCCTCTTCTTACATTGCCTAGCTACTTATTTGTACTTTACAAAAGGGGCCTAAGCATGGATAAAACCATGGGCGGACATCCCATACCCGTTACATAAGCCCTAAACCCAAAAAGACCATAAAAAGGGGGCAAGATGCCGCGATCTTTGCTTCGCCTGGGCGCTCCGTCTTTGACCTACCTATCGAAGTCCTAAAAATGGTCAAACATGACCAAGGTTCTCCAAAAATTGGTCGAGGGCCAACAAGCCCCCAACACTGACCTCTGACTGGTCCCGAGTCACTCTGATCTGGGAAACTTTGCTTCGAAGGCCTCGATATTGGCTTGGGCTACCTCGACTTGCTGTTTCTCCAGAGCCTCCTGATTAGCGAAGTCCTGAATGATTTTCTCAATGACATGTCCTTCCAAGCGTTGTTCCACTGTGGTGACCACTTGTTCCAGCTGTGTGCCTTGTCCTTCGATCTCCTCAAAAAGTGTGCAGGCTTCATCCTGTATCAACTGAAGTCACTGGGTCACTTCCATGACTTTACTTTGGATGGTATGGAACTGTTGTTGAACTGCGTGCTATTCTTGTGACCTTTTCATCTTCTCGACTGCTGACAGTAGCTTCAACTGTGCCTGTACTGTCACTGCTTATTGCTTGACTTCCTGGAGCTGTGAATCCAATGTCCTTAGTTCTGGGTCCTCTGCAAGGCACTCATAGGTCTGCGCACTTCGATTACTGAGTTTTTTGCATTCTAAGGCCAATTCCTTGATTCTTCTGACTGTGCTCTGGGCATTTTCTTCCCGCTGATCTCGCACTTCCTACAGAGTGCTTGACACTGCTTGCAATTCCAGTTATGCTACTCTTGTTTGGAGTTGCTGAATGGCTTCAACGATCTTTCCCACTTGGATCTCAGTTTTTTCCTCTTCCATCTATGCTAAGCCCGACACAGATCAAAGTGCTATAGTGAATGCTTCTTTAACTCCAATCTTCTCTATGAGCAATTATTCTTTTTCTTTCCAGAGCTTCTCTCTGTCCTCTGCAAACTTTGAGCTTCTTTTTCTTGTTGCACAACACAATTTTTCTCCAGGGCTTCCTCCTTTACTTGCTTCAATTCCTTTGTGGCCTACTCTTTTTCTTTTTGGACCCGACAAAGGCGAGCCTCTGTCGCATCTTCTATTCTACGCAGCTGGGCAGGTTCATCTCCTACTTATATGCCCCCTGATGACAACGACGCAGTAGACATTGCGTGACTCGAATAAAGAGCCTGTTGTACCCCTTTGAGCTGTGCTTCGATCCTGTCATACATTGTCTTCTATTTGGATTCGCTTCACTGCAAAATTTCCTCGGAAGTATTTGATACAAATGAAATGATGAGGTCAATATGATCCACCATAAGTATACTCTGTAAGTGGGGCTTATTGGCACGTGAATTCTTCCGTGCTGAGGGTTTCTTTGGAGAAACCTTTCTTTTCTTGGATGTCTCTGTCTCTATAAGAGGATATTTAGGCAGTGTTACTTTGCCTTGTTCCTACTTGTCTTCTTCCCCTTCGTCCTCTTCTTTGTCTACTTCATCTCCTCCTCCCCCTTCAGGTGAATCTGGTGTAGTTTCCTCTGATGCGCTCTGCATTTCCTGTACTTCTTCCTTCTTCTTCCTCTAACTGCTGCTGTGTCCATCATACTCTTCGTGGGTGAATACATGACTTCTGATGAGGTCAGGGTAAAAGTGTTCTGTCTGTTCGACTGGTACAAGGAATTATGCAGGCCATTACTTAGTTATTTACTCGATATCTTCCTCAGTGAGTTTGTAATAGGACTGGAGTTCTTCCTTGTGTTCATCTTCGCGCGCAGTGATGTAAATGAAGTTCCTATATGTGCATAACTTCTCTATTAGCCTAAACCTATGAAGTGTATTCAACGTCATGCGAGGGAAGGATTCAATGGCCCTCTTCAGCTACAAGTAGTAGGTGTGGAACACCACATTGGACTGCCATTGCTTCTTGATGTCACTCGAATACCAGAGGGTAGTGAACCTCGTGGTCAGTGGTTCAGACGGTTTGAATTCAGGGAAGGTTACTCCCTCCAACATATCCCAAGCGATGAAGGCAATAGGAATCAACAACCAGCTGAAGTGAATCTCGTAGCCCTGGTCTTGCGCTTCATGGAAATCTTTCTCCAATTGGTTGACGAGGTAGCTCACCCAGTTCATCTGCATCCCTTCGACGCACTTCCTTGCGAGGTCGACGATGAACCCCGTGACTTGCGTTGGTCTATTCTTCTTGATGAGCTTGCCTGCTATTAGCTGACAATATAGGTGCACTGTGCCTTTTTGGATGGAGGCTACCTTGTAGCCCCACTTTCCTTTATCCACATCACCATAGGTGTCCTTTATTCACTGCGCCAGGGCGTGATCTGCAGCCATCCCTGGGTAAAAGTACTGAGGATCCGGTCCTTGCATGCTCACTCCATTGATTTGGTGGATCAACACCAGATCTACAGTGATGTGCCTATCCAACTATAGGTAACCTCCATGGTAGCACGACATGAGGATTTTAACGCACACGTTAACCTCCTGATTTCTTCCGAAGTGTGGTATCTTCATCACGTTAAGGATTGTTGATCTTGCGATGTCCATGGTCCAAGACTGGGGGATTATCTTCGAATTCTTCCCCATTGTATTTGTCAAGTACTTATGTGGTGCGATCATTCCATAATTCTTGCGGTCTCGCAAGTTGAAATTGTTGGATCATGTTGTCATTGATGCCAATGGTTTGATTAATTGATGTCAAGTGATTGATTGATGTCAATGGATTGATTGATTGATAAGCTTGATTGGTTGATGATTTATGAACAATGTATATGTATTATCCTTGATGAGAATGATAGATTTCAAGTGGAAACCAATCGATGAAGATGGATCAAGATGCATAGATGAATATGGATCAATGAGTTGTCATTGATACATGATGAAGATGGATTCCTTGATATATTATGCATAGTTTGATGAATCATTATTGTCTTATCATGATTGATAAGGTGAAAAAATGGATGAACTCCAAAGTGGTCCCCTTATGGTGAAAGCCCTCACGGGAAGACGCTTTGCGGATTGAGTTATCCTAGAAGAATGGTTGGAGGACCCATGCTTGTATGTGGAATAATGAGATGAATATCAATGAAGTTGTTGGTGAAACTATCCTATATGGATAGTGCTTGTCATTCCATTTTTGGTGGTATGTGGAACGTCACATAACTCTTCATGGTTTCAGAGTTATGGCCCTACGAAGATGAAGGACCCCCATATGAAGGCTTGAAGCCCCCAAGGTAAAAGAAGTCAAAGTGACCTAAAAGAAGAAATCATTGTTTAATGATAAAGTAAAGTGACAAAGTCAAGGTGGATTATTTAAATAATAAATAAAGGTGACAAAATAAAAAAGGAATATTTAAATGATAAAGTATTGGAGAAATTTCTATTTATGGAAAGTGGTTAACCCTAAAATAAGGAAAATAGGTTAAGTGACCTAGAAATGGGTTAAGTGACCAAAAAATGGGTCAAGTGACCTAGAGGATGAAAGTATAAATAAGATAGCAATGGTCTCTTGTAGATCATCCTTTTGTGGATCAATGGAGAGCTTCTTGTGAGAATATCTTTTGGAGTATTGATGGAGAGCTTCTTGTGAGAGCATTTTGGTGTGGATCTCTTGAGCATGATTAAAGATCTATTTTGAGAAAGAGAGAGTGAGGAGGATATCATGGATTCATCAAAGTTTCAAAAATGTCGGAGATATTGACGACAAAAGTCTCGGAGCTTCAGAAACCCTAGTTCCTGAGGTGTACGCGGGCTGTAATGGGCTAGGGAGCGTACATACGTGGGATGTATGAAGACATGGTGCATACAGTGGATGGAATGATGAAGACTTGTGTTTGAGCTGGTGCCAAGCTCCTAGATGATGAGGTAGGTTCCAGATCTGATTTCTATGGGCTCAGATCTGCCACTGAGACACTGGTATGATTACATTATTGTCTTGATGGATACTATTGTTTGATGTGTTGTGAATGCTTAGGGAATTCTTGGTATGGATTCTTTGATGTGGATCAGTTTGGTTGATTTGGTTGATGGAGTGAGCAGTACTCTTGTGATTCAGTGGTGACATGATTGCTATGGTATACTAGTTGTTTATACATGATTGAGATAACATTCATATTGATTGATTATGGAGCATGAGTAGACTATTGGAAAGCTTGGATATGTTGTGACTGGCTGGTGGTCAGATTGGGCAATCAGAGATAGAAGAGAATGATATATTAGTTGCAGAGGATCCGAGTTGGTCTTGAAGGACAAACCCTAAGAAGCTCAGAAGGTATACGTAGGTTGTTGTATACACTGACCGCGTGCTTACGTGGGCTATAGTGATCCAGGGCATGTACACACGCGGGCTGCACTACTGACAGGTCGTGTACTTGTTGACAGATTGATATCTATTGAGGATTGTTGCCTCATCTCAGTTGATGTTGAGAATGTAAGCTGAGTCTTGCATATATATATGGTTCTCTTGTAGAGTTCATACTCTATTCAGTTGTTGCTGGAAAACCCTCGGATTGTTGTCCATAATAAAAAGAAAAAAATGTACATACATCTTGTGTTCTTTGTGTTCCTTCTG
The DNA here is from genome assembly GCA_009831015.1 of Picea engelmannii. Taxonomy (NCBI): domain Eukaryota; kingdom Viridiplantae; phylum Streptophyta; class Pinopsida; order Pinales; family Pinaceae; genus Picea; species Picea engelmannii. Next base: position 159,564 of record ML787394.1, on the reverse strand, counting down.
GTGATGAATTGTTGATGATATATTGATGATATATGTTTATGATATATGTTCACATCTAACTGGTTATAAATGAAAGCAATGGGTAATGAGTAAATGTTGAATGTTAACTAAGGAGTTTTGTGTAAGAGGGAAGTTTTTGAAAAAAGAGCCCCACACTCATTCACCCCCCCTCTAAGTGTGGTAGGCGTGTCCAACAAAAATCATTGATATTTAGCATCATAATCTGTCCCAATTGCAGTCCAACTGCACGTATCCCCTTTAGGTGGTACGCAATGATCAGTGTATAGTCGAAGTCCCTCGGGACGCTGTCATGACTAACCACGCTAGCTAGAGGCGGGATATAGTTGGGTAGGACTGAAGGGATGAGCTTTGTGTTCACCAAGTCATCGCGATGATTGATCCATTTCTCTATCGCAGTTTGGGATGGCCCAAATCGACATGCAGTCGATGGGGAGGCTTGCAATCCTCTCGTCGATGAGGCATGTGCTCCTGCGGACATGACCTTCTTAGCCATGAGGTCAATCAAAATATCTTCTATGTATTTCTCTACTGTGATAAGGTCACTCGACATACACACTCATGATCAAATGTCTTAGATAGGTGGACAAATGCCCAAGGTAAGAAAAATAGGTGGTGAGGTCTCAATAAGCACTACGCGAAAGAAATTAGTTCTCTATGGGTTTAGATAATCATAATTTGCAAAAGTGTCCTGGGTGCAACATTCAAGGGGTTAAATAGACAACATCGTAATGGAATCCTCCAATGAGAAGGAATTCCTCAATCAATACAATTCCATCTGTTATGGCGCGGTCCCAACGGTCCAATGACAATCTTTCTGGCAATAACTGTGTTTGGATCCATTTTGGAGCGTCATTCTAATGGTTGGGATGCCTCCAATGGTAATATTGCTTCGTCGCGGCACAGTGCTAGTCTATGTTGTTCTGTTATTTCGGCGAGGTTCAAGTTCTGCAAGTCTTCCTTCTGCGAAGTCCTCTCTGGAACCTCCTGCAATTTTTCTAGCTTTGCTTTCTTCTTACTCAGATTTCTTGATTTCTTTCCTGTGATCCGCGTCTCTGGATTCCTCTTTATATTATTGTTCTTATCTTTTCTTATCATAGTAACTTCTCATTGCTGAGGGTCTTTCACAGGGTTCAAGGGTAATACTTTTTCTCTTACTGTTTCTAAAGTAGGTGATCTTCTCTTCTGCATGGATAAGTTCTTTAAGCCTTCTTGCATTCTTTCAACTTTGACAACCAAGTCTTTGTCCCTTAGTTGCTTCGACTTGTCCTCCCGTTATTCTATTAATCACGCTATTCTCCTAGCCATGAAATCTCTTAATTCTTGCTTTTTCTGTTCTATAGCTACCTCTTCTTCTTTCCTTCGAAGATGATCTCTCTCAATCCAAGTCCTTCCTAACAAAAGTGTGAAATGAGCGTTTTTATCAACAAACTTAATGACCTTGAATTATTCTTCTGTCGATGTTCCTTAGGCACTCATATGTACATGAGTAATTATTCCACATAGGGTTATCATCTTTCCTTTGAACAATATTATTCCTCCCAATGAAGGAATCATAGCAGGCTTTCCCAAAATTTCCCAAGTACCTTTTGTCGTGATATTAACCTGTGTTTCTATGTCCAATACACAGTCTATGTCGAAGTCTCCTATTCTTGTTTCTATGCACTCTTTCTCTTTTAAGATCTCTGATAAACTGATGTCTTTGTGAGCATTCAGTGTGTCTTTCATCTGCAATAATATAGCCTATGATTCTTTCTGGTTCTTTGGAAAATTCTTAGTCTCTTGACCTTCCTCATGGTTTTCTTGTTTCATGTTCATCTTCTCAACTTTAGCAATCATTCTAGGGAAATCTAAAACTTCATGTCTAGTAGCTTTAAAATAAAGGCAAATAGGACCTCTACCAGGGCATTCCTTAGCAAGATGTCCCAGTCTTCTACAATTATAACATAATGTCAATCCTCTCTTTCTCTTAAACGATCCCCAACCTTTCCTGTACTACGCAACGGGATCACAGTGATGGACCTGCAAAAAAATCTTTCTAGGATCTTGCATCCACTTGTTAGTCCAAAAATTATTTCTATGCATAGGAATAACATATGTTTCATTATTTCTATCAGATCTATTCATATCATATCTTCTTTGTTCGAGTTATGCCCTAGTTTTCAGACTAGGACAAAATCTATCAAACATACCTAGATTCATACTTTGGAAGAAAAAAATTCCATTTATCTTACCTTTATCAGAGCACAAAGCTTTAAGATCTTACCTCTTTCTTCAGATCATGCTTCTCTTCTTAGCACAGAGCTTCATAAGTCAAGTACAGTACTGTGAAATAGAGCAACAAATCTACACACAGAGCTTTCTCTTTTCTTCAGTTCCCAACAATCACAGTTTCAGGTCCCGACAACGGAATCATTTTTTGGCACAGGGGCAGACCCGAGGTTCAACACTTCAACAACGCACCAACAAAACCCTAACTAACGGTCGTTTCGAAAACACCTATGAAGTAGATGGAGTCTCATCCAAGGTAGAGGCAGGGGGGGTTGTAGGACTCAAGTGTCTACAACCTAGCTGGAACACAGATTTGTGATCACAATACTTAAAAAAGAACTTAACAATCAACATTCATTAGTCTTTGACCCTTATTCACATCACAGATAAAAAACCTAATTACAAAACATCACAGTATTCAACAAGATCTAAGCTTATCTAACCATTTAGCACATAACATCAAAGAAGATCTAGCATTCATTCATGTTATTAAGCACTAAGATACTACATTAGATGCATCTAACATACATAAAGATTACAACACTAAGAATAAATTACATCAATAACACAAATCAATCACAACAAAGGATATACGTGGTTCACCCCCAGTGTGGGGATACATCCACCAACTCTTCGTCTTCTTTATTATCTTCTTTCAATCTTCTTACATGCACAAAGCCTCAAAATATACTCCGCATAGGACATGAGATCTGCATGCATCTCTCCAAATCCTCCTTCCCCGAGTTAGGTCACAAAACAAAGCCTTACTCAGTCTGTGCACTAAGCTTCTTACAATCACTTGCACTTAGCTCTACAAGTCTTAACACAGAGTATGCACAAAGCATTCAAAACTATTTGCACTTAGCACATTGCCCTCTTCTTACATTGCCTAGCTTCTTATTTATACTTTACAAAAGGGGCCTAAGCATGGGTAAAACCATGGGCCGACATCCCATACCCGTTACATAAGCCCTAAACCCAAAAATATCATAAAAAGGGGGTGATATCCCGCGATATCCACTTCACCTGGGCGTTCCGTCTTCGACCCGTCTGTCGAAGTCCCAAAAATGGTAAAAAATGACCAAGGTTCTCCAAAACTTGGTCGAGGGCCAACACGGCCTGTTATGGTTGATTTGAATTTGGGCGCATGAGTGGGAACACCATTTGCATTTCCATCATCCATTGTCATATCATCGTCCATCAGATCATCTTCTTCTGGATCAAAATTGATCGCATCAACCTTTGTGACAACCATCAATGTAGGCGGGCAGGTTGTTTGAGGAGGTAGGGTTGCCTTGGAATTCTTTGGCTTGAAATATATCTCTAGGTGCACCAAGGGACCATCTCCTTTTTTTCTCCTGGGAGGAGGGAGATGAGGAGTAAGAATATACCCTGGAATACTAGAATCTCTGGCCATCATGCCCGAAGGTGTTTACTGTATCTGGACATAACTGTTGTGGAACTGCTGCCATAAGTTAACGCAAATTTCCATTTTCTCCAGATGATGTTTGAAATGAAAATTGGGGAGGGATAATATAACCCTCCACAAATCTTGGTTTAATGTGTATCAATTGAAGATCTCTGTTAAGCCCTAATATTGGCTCATTACCCCTTAATTGGGACATATTACATTAGGAATGTTATTTTATTTATGTCGACTTTATTCCATTAGTTGTAATTATACCTCCTAGTCTCCTATATATACCAAGGAGACATTTTCATTTGGAATCATCTTGTACTTGAACATTTATGTGGGGTAAAAGGAGGTTTCCCCCTCAAAGAGGCTTATTATTTGAAATTATCTCTTTTTTAAGGCGTTGAGTACTTATTCTGAAGTTTTTCTATGCTATATTGATATTTGGTTCTTAACATATGGTATCAAAGCTTAAGGTTTTGGGGTTTCGCTACTATATCTGAGACACCGTGAAATTTTTGATAGAACTTTTTTTCTAAAATGATTCAAAAGGAACGACTTGGACGATATTTAGTAGACGAATCAAGGAATGTTGGGTTAAAATTTCAGCTCCTGAGGCCTTATAATTTCGAAGAAACAACCTTTGTAAGATAGGGTTCTTGAATCATCCTAACTTGAGTCATTGCGGAATTTTCGCTATAAAATGTTTTATGTAACGTTTCAGACACTGAACTTTGGAGGCTATTCTCAGAAATTAGTAAGGTATTCTTGTTAGAAATTTCACCTTCTGGGTCATCTTAAATTTGTATATACACCCTGTGGAAGATAGGGTATCTGACTAGTCCTATTGACTAGTCTCAAGTAGGTGTTCCAGGTAATACAATCATAAATTATTCCTAGAGTATCCAAATTGAGTGAGAATAGTTGCATTGGATAGTGGACACCCCACAATAGTTCTGGTATGGTTTTCAGAATTTTATATCAATTATTTTGTGCAGGGCACGCTATACAAGTGAGATCTTCTGGAAAGGCCAAAAATCAACAAGTTGTGGGGAAGTTACCATAAATTCCAATTGGCACATCCAATTTTTATCATACCCATGGAATTGAAGAGAAGAAATATCAGAGACCTACAAAAAATAAAAGTTCATACTCAGAAGGGATGAAATTTTGGAGATACAATAAAAGGAAGATTGTCTAGTAGAACCACCTCAAAATCAAGGTTTAAAGTGATACTTGGCCAACATGCCACCAAAAAAAGGAACTTATACACCAAATAAGCCTCCAGACAATCCTACTTGGACTCTTGATGAAGGTGAAGAAATGCGTAGCGACATAAATGATTTACAAAAGAAGACAATAACAAAATATGAACTACAAGAGATGATGGATTCAACAGAAGCTAAGTTTGAGGCAATAAATACTAAGATGGACTCTTTAAAAGGGGAGATCATGGAAGGATTGAAAAATTTCCTAATAGAGAGGACACCTGAAAATGAAAATGTATCCCATGAAATTCATGATGAGGACACAAGGAAGGTGAATCAAGAATGGAGAAACTCCAACTTTGGGTTGAAGACCAACCACATTCCTAAGATCGATATGAGGAAGTTTGATTGCAAGGACCCAATCACATGGATACTTCAGATGGAGCAATTCTTTGATCTACATAGTGTGCCACATACACAAAACGTACGAATTTCTTCTTTATATTTAGAACCCAATCAATTTGTATGGTATCGATGGCTTTTTTCTTGCAAATCACTCGTCACTTGTACAATTTTCACGGAAGAAATGGTAGCACACTATGAGGACACAAGGAGCAATACCTTCTTTAGCCAACTGATAAATCTCAAGCAAAAGGGTTCAATTACCAAGCACATTGAGAACTTCCAAAGATTGAATATAAAGGTAACAAATATTCTAGATGAGCAATTGATTGATGTATTCATAGGAACTTTAAAGGATAACATTCAACATGAGGTTCACCTTTGGGAACCCAAATCATTGGAGAATGCAATTAAGGTGGCAAGAAATGTTGAAAGTAAAAATATGGCTATGGTTACTAGAAGGACCAATCCTAACATCTATAGAGAGAATAATGCTCCTTCTTCTAAAACACCTCAACCTACAAGGTTGACAGCTCAACAATTGGAGGAAAGAAAAGAAAAAGGTTTATGCTTTAATTGTGACAACAAGTACAGTAAGGGAAATAAGTGTGATGAGAAGAAATTATTCTACATAGATTGTGAAGAGGAAGAAGAACAAGAACAAGAACCATCTCAAGATGAAAACGTAGAAGCAATTTCGTCTGAAGAGTTGACTCCCAAGATATCATGTAATGCATTGGCTGGAATTAGCACTCCTCAAACCCTCAATATCAAAGGATACATCAAAAAGAAAAAGGTAATAGTCCTAATTGATTCTGGCAGTACTCATAATTTCATTCACTATAAATTAGCCAAAGCTCTCAATTTCTTTGTATATCCAACGCTAGAGTTTCAAGTAATGATTGCAGACGGAGGAACTATCAATTGCTCAGGAAAATGCAATAAGATCAATCTTACTATGGGGGAATATGTAATGAATAGTACAATGATTGATATACCCATGGGTGGTTTTGATGTTGCACTAGGAATCCAATGGTTAGAATCATTAAGAACAATGGCTTTTAATTTTCAAGAACTTTTCATGAAATTTTCATTGGAAGGAAAAGAAATTGAGTTAAGAGGTATCACAGGGAAACCCGGTAAGGTGATAAGCTCTAATCGCATGACAAAATTATTGGAAAAGGGACATGAAGGCATTATTGCACAACTATGCTCACTAGATGTTCAAACATCTAAGCTATCTATTCCTCAAGATCTCGAAGGGATCATTGATAATCATTCCAAAGTATTTGAAGATATTCCCAAAGGTCTTCCACCCACTCGAAATCATGATCATGAAATTCACCTAATTCCTGGGAGTGTTCCTCCTAGCATCAGACCATACAGATACCCTTGTGCCCAGAAGAGTGAAATTGAGCACATGGTTGAAGAAATGTTAGAGGCTGGCATTATTAGACCTATCCAAAGTTCTTACTTTGCACCAACAGTAATGGTATTCAAGAAAGATAGCTCATGATGTATGTGTCCATGTTATAGAGAGCTCAACAAGATCACTATTAAAGATAAGCTTCCCATTCCCGTCATTGATGAATTGTTAGATGAACTACATGGAGCAATCTATTTCACAAACTTGGATCTTCGTTCAGGGTATCATCAAATTAGAATGAAGGAAGAAGATATCGCAAAAACAACATTTCGAACTCATGAATGCCATTATGAATTTTTGGTCATGCCTTTTGGCCTTACAAATGCACCTTCCACATTCCAAGGGATGAGGAATTCCATTTTCAAGCCCTTCCTTCGAAAATTTGTGTTAGTATTTTTTGATGATATACTAATCTATAGCAAGTCTTGGGAGGATCATGCGCGACATGTTGACAAGGTGCTACAACTACTAAAGGAGCAAAAACTATATTCCAAACCATCCAAATGTTTCTTTGGAGTGAAGGAGGTAGAGTATTTGGGTCATATTGTATCTCATGAAGGTCGTCAAGGTAGACCCTAACAAGATTAAGGCCATGATGGACTGGCCGATTCCCAAAACATTGAAGAATATTAGAGGATTTTTGGGTTTGACAGGTTACTACTGCAAGTTTGTTCAGCACTATGGAAGAATAACAACACCTTTAATGACACTAACTAAGAAGGATGCATTTTCATGGACTCCAGAAGCAATTAAATCTTTTGAACAACTTAAAGAGGTGATGTGAAAAGCTCCTGTCTTGACCACTCCAGACTTCACAAAAACCTTTATTGTGGAATGTGATGACTCGGGAAATGGAATTGGTGCTGTCCTAATGCAAGAAGGAAGGCCCCTGGATTTTGAAAGTCGACCATTCAAGGGAAAGGACTTACACAAACCCATTTATGAGAAGGAAATGATGGCAATACTACATGCATTGAAGAAATGACATCCTTACCTAATAGGTAGGCACTTCAAGGTCAAAACAGATCATGATAGTCTTAAATACTTCTTGGAA
>ML787394.1:132419-151664 GCA_009831015.1 Picea engelmannii | reverse complement strand
CATGGAAAAATGATTCACTATGGTACACAGATCGCTTATATTTATGTAATAAATCCCAACTCAAACAAAAGGTACTGTTGGAATTGCACACCTCTCCAGTAGGAGGGCACTCAGGATTTTTGAAAACCTACCATAGAGTCAGGAAGGATTTTTTTGGGGATGGCCTTAAAGATGATGTTCAAAGGTTTGTGGCAGAATGTTTGGTTTGCCAACAAAATAAGGTGGAAACAATTAAGACCCTAGGTCTTTTACAACCATTAGCCATCCCAAGTCAGCACTGGGAGGAGGTTTCCATGGATTTCATCATAGGGTTACCTAAGTCTGAAGGAAAGAGTGAGATCATGGTGATTGTTGATAGACTGACCAAGTACGCACACTTTTGTGTACTCTCTCATCCGTTCAAAGCTAGTACAGTTGCCACTGCATTCATGGAGACAGTTCAAAAGCTACATGGCAGCCCAAAGATTATTGTAAGTGACAGAGATCCCATCTTCACTGGACATTTTTGGACAAAATTATTTTCTTGTTTGGGTACTCAATTGGCTCATAGCTCATCCTATCATCCTCAATCTGATGAAAAAATCGAGATAGTGAACAAATGTCTGGAAGGCTACCTTCGTTTCTTTGTCTTTGATAAACAAACACAATGGTTCAAATGGTTACCCTAGGCAGAATGGTGGTATAACACTTTCTTTCATACTACAACAAAAATGACAACATTTATGGCACTCTATGGATACCACCCTCCTTCCATCACTTCTTCTCTAAAAGAAAAAACTAAGGTTCAAGCAGTGGAAGATCACATCGAGCATCAACAACAAGTTCTCCAAATCTTAAAGGACAACCTGACCATGGCACATAATCGCATGAAACAACAAGCAGATCAACATAGTAGTGAAAGAAGCTTTGAATTTTGGGATTGGGTGCTTTTAAGACTACAACCATACAAACAGATGTCCATCAAGCAAGCCAAGAAGGATAATAAATTATCACCAAAGTACTATGGCCCTTATAAGGTGTTGCAAAAGATTGGTACTATGGCATACACATTGGATTTGCCTTCATCTTCACGAGTACACCTAGTTTTCCATGTTTCATGCTTAAAGAAGGTTATAGGTGACAAGTTCCCAGTTCAAACTATATTGCCAGAACTTGACGAGGAAGGAAAAATCATATTGGAGCCTAAAGCAATCACTGACACAAGAATTCACCATCTAAGGAACAGATCCTTTTCAGAGTATCTCATTAAATGGAAGAAACTACCGGCTGAAGATTCCACTTGGGAAGATGAGTCTTTTATACAAAAGTATTCAGAGTTACTCAAGCGTTGCGGACAACACTTGTCTCAAGGGGAGGGGCATGTTAAGCCCTAATATTGGCTCATTAACCCTTAATTGGGGCATATTACATTAGGAATGTTATTTTATTTATGTCGGCTTTATTCCACTAGTTGTAATTATACCTCCTAGTCTCCTATATATACCAAGGAGACATTTTCATTTGGAATCATCTTGTACTTGAACATTTGTGTGGGGTAAAAGGAGGTTGCCCCCTCGAAGAGGCTTATTATCTGAAATTTTCTCTTTTTCAAGGCGTTGAGTACTTATTCTAAGGTTTTTCTGTGCTATATTGATATTTGGTTCTTAACAATCTCCTCATGCCTTTCACTGATCAATGACAATCTCCAGTGTTCATGTGTAATGAGATGTTACCATTAAAGCTTACTAATTGCATATTTAGAAAAAAAGTGCGAAGGTGCCGGTGACGGTGAAAATCGATTAAGAATTAGAGATTTCGTAAAGGCGCCAACCGGCCGACGCACGAAAGATATTGCATCATGCTTGAAATGAATACTTGGAAAGGATATAACTCTTTTTCGCAAAATTTAGTTTAATTTTAATGACAAATCTTCTCTGGTCTTCCGGACATTAATGACAATCTTAGTGGTTCCTGCACAATGATATACTGGCATTAAAGATTAATAATTGCATATCTAGAAAGAAGTACTAAGGTGGTAGGGATGGCGAAGAGCGACTAAGCATTGTACATTTCATCCACCCGCCAACCCGTTAAACAGATTCCAAGAAATGGCCAAGTATGGAAATCGGTTGGGCGGGCTTCAAAAATAGGGTCACAAGATATACTCAGGAGACGTGAGGGGCCGATGGTCAAATTGTATGTCACAATGAAAGATTTCGGCCGTCAATTTGTATATCGCATAACTTCGGGTACTGTTTGTAGGTAGCGAAACAATGGAAGCGCAATGTTGAGCAAACCTGGTCAGGAACTGACGATGGTAATAGTGGCCAAGTATGAAATGGGAAAGCGGTTGGTAGGACTCGTGATATAAAAGAATTAAACATACTAAGAACAAGGAATACTGACGGGCTTGAAAACAGGGAAACAAGCTCTACTCAGGAGACGTGAGGGCCCGATGGTCAAATTTTATCTACCCCAACTGTTGAATGCAAAATGCGTAACATGAAACATGAGACAATGATGAATTTCAAGGGTCAATTTGTATATTGCGGAACTTCAGGTGCTGTATATAAAAGCATGAGACATTCAGAAAAATGACACATTCGAAAAAAGGACCAAGTAAACATAAAGCGAAAGAAAATGAGATAAAGGGGAATTTGTTTGCTATTTTGTAGATCGCGAAAGTCTGGGTGTTGTTTGCAGGCGACAGAAAAATAGAAATGCAGTGTTAAACCCGCTTATCCGGGAACCCACGATCCAAAATTTTTGTTCAATATGAAATGGGGAAGCGGTCGGTCGAGTTGGTGATATAAAAGTAACAGTGGAAATCTGAAGACTTGAATCAGCCAACTCCCGCACCTAGACATTTTTCGAAAAACGAATAAGCAGCCAGAAAGGGAAAGCAGAGGGAAAAAATAAAGGGGATGCCAATTTTTGTAAGCGAGGATTGGTGTAAGAAAGGCCCATTTATGGTCTTAACAGTAACTATGAAGTGCATTAAACATGCGAACAAGTTTTTCAATCAAGGAATAGATAAAGTGAGCCATGCTTATAGTTTCCAGAATCTGTTTGTATAAGAGAAGCTTCGAAAATGACACATTCGAAAAAAGGACCAAGTAAACAAAAAGTGAAAGCAAACAAGATAAAGGGGAATTTTTTTGCTATTTTGTATATCGCAAAAGTCTGGGTGCTGTTTGCAGGCGACAGAACAATGGAAATGCAATGTTGAACCCACCTATTCGAGAACCCACAATCCAAAATGTTTGTTCAATATGAAATGGGGAAGCGGTTGGTCGAGTTGGTGATATAAAAGTAACAGTGGAAATATGAAGACGTGAATCCGCCAACTCCCGCACTTAGACATTTTTCAAAAAACGAGTAAGTAACCAGAAAGGGAAAGCAGAGGACAAAAAGAAAGGGGATGGAAATTTTTGGAAGCAGGAATTTGTGCAAGAAAGCCCCATTGATGGTCTTAATAGTAACTATGAAGTGCATTAAACATGTGAACATGTTCTTCAATCAAGGAATAGATAAATCAAGCCATGCTTATAGTTTCCAGGATCTGTTTATATAAGAGAAGCCTCAAAAATCTACAAGAAAATCAATTTTGGGATGTTTAAGTTATTGTACTGTCAGCTTCACTGCAAGTATAACAACGACGAATTTGAATTTTACTGTCCTCTTATTGATATGATAGTTCCATTTGACTTCACAATAGTATATATTATTTTATTTCAAATTATTCCAGGATATGAATTTTGCTAAGTTCATCAATCAAGGAAAAGTGCTAAAACGAGCCACATACTACATTTGCGTCACAGAGCTTATATTTAAAGGCAAAACATGTCCTCTATATTCTTTAAGATCATAGAAAATATGCTAAGATCCTGAATGTATTATTAATTTTCCAAAACGAAGCATACAACGAAGAACCAAGTAAACACCAAATGTATTGAAAGTTGAGGCACAAGGCAACGCATGAACACAGAAGGCATCAAGCAATATCACACAAGGTTCCATAGAGTAGTACACATCGACCTTTGCATCAAACAATTTGATATATAAAAAACACACACGTGGGATTGGTTTTCTCTTACATCTGGTATATGTTCCCACGAGAAAATAACCGGGGCCATGAGATATGAACAAAAGTCTTCCAAACATAAGATAGCACAAAATCAGTGGAGCTTCGCCACTGTACCCTAGGCATAACCAGACCTCAAAATGTGGAACAAGAAATTTTTCAATTACTATTTTACCATTAAGCAAGATCACTATGGACATTTTCTTGTGATAGTGCCATGGTCTATCACTACCAATTTTAACAATGCCAAATTTCCAATATTATTGGAAATGCCTGATGGTTCTGCCGAGAGGAGCAAGCTATTTCGACGGTTCAAAGGATGTGCCCGAGTTATTTATAGTTGGATACTTTTTATGGGGTTTTTTCTCATTCTTACCATTTATGGACTGAACAATCTTATGCATGTGTACATCACCAACAACTGCACCTGCCTGTATGAATTCCAATGCCCAAACACCCCAATCTCTATAGCAATCTCTGAAAATCTCAAACTCATGTTTCAATCCATGTTAAGTCCTTTTTTTTTCAACTAGGGCATCGAGAAAATGTAGATACCATACCATAAATGTATAGTTGGAGACCAACTTTTTTTTTTATTCGGTACCCAAAAAAAATGCAGAAATCCTGCCATGTCTATATAGTTGGGAAACAATTGTCCAATTTGGGCACCCAAAAACGTGCATACTCCTCCAATAAAGCCACAACCAACCACCATTTTTTTTTTCATTTGCACACCCCAACAAATTTGAAAAATTCTTACTGGGAGATGGAAAAAACATCAAAACAACAACATCGATTGCATTCGTAGTTAGATTCTCCTTGTTGTTTCAAGTGCACAAGAAGAGATAATCTATGGAAAGAGAATTTTACAACTATAGATGTAAACTCCGAAGAACTTGAGTCCGACGAACATTCATCTGGGTGTTGAAGAGAAATCATAGACACACATGAGATATTTTTGTTTCCTGCCAAAGCTTGATATGAATTGTTATTGTTATTATTATTATTATTTCCAGCTGATATGCAATATTGCATTGTCCTCATTTAAGGTAAATTTGCTATGTATCCGAAAGTCGTGCAGCATGTAGACACTGTTTGCCTTTTATGTAGGTATGCTTCATATGACAATTCTACTAACCTAGGAAGCACATCTTGTAACAAAGGCTGTCTAATTGTACAATGTACGGTTGTGTTTCCCACGGTTCAGATGGAAACATTGAGGAAATGTCTATATATGTAAGGACATTTTTTATTGCATCCCAGAAAATCAATTGTATCATCACTTTTGAAAGAAGAAGTAGAAGCAGGAGATTTGCAGTTTGCACATACATGCTCGAAGGGGGCCGAGTACGCATTCGCTGCAAGTAAAACACCCTCAACTTGGAAACATGAGCATAGTAGTTAATATATTGAACAATATAATATACAACTGCACAAAAAAAAAAAAAAAACTGCAGAAATTTGGTGAAGGCAATTTGTATGAGCAAAGTGAGGATGAATCTGTAGATGTATACACAAAACAATCATAGAGTTAGTTAGTTTCTTGAGATCCTGTACTATGTCTGCTTGCAATTATGTTATAAATGTTACTCTGGTTGTGTGAAATATCCTTTCTTTAACATCTCTTTTCTTTGTTATATTTTTGAAGAGCATAAATGGAAATTTCCCTTTATACAATTGTTGTTCCATTGACGAAAACAAATTTAAATAGGTGTCGAAAAATTGTAACTGCAACATGGAACAGTGCAACATTTGTCTATCTTAACTAAGATAAATGGACATGTGAAAGTAAAGGACAAAAATGGATATGGAGAACGGTACCATTTCCTTGTCGTTGTCTGACTCTCCATCTTTTATATGGAGAATGTGTTGTAAACCGAGTTTTCTCATGAGTGTGATAGCTGCGCCAATGGTTTCGATTGGGTAAATGTCATTGCTCTGTGCAAGTTGGTTGATAGTTGTGTCCGGGATGAAACGATATTTTGAACAGATAGAGGGAATTTTTTCCACAATACTTGTTTCGTTGAGAGATATAATCCGATCACAATCACCACAGTCATATATTGTTTATGGACAAGTTGTGTGGGAATAGTCAGTGTGACTGTCATCAGGGCCTCCTTGTCTCTCATGTCAACACACATAATGGATCTAGTTTTGTTTTCCTTGTCCAAGTAGGTGCTATAGACGACCATTATGTCCTCGACGAACACTTGTCCAGTTCGACGACTGTTCAAGCCCTCTATTGATAGTATTTTGGGTGTTACAAGTTTATACCTAGTGACATTTTTTTATTAAGAAAAGTAATGTGAATGGTAGTGCGCATCATTTTTTTGTTTTCTTTTTTCCTGGCATAAATGTACAAGTAGACGCACAACTTGGATGAACTATGGAGCCAGAGTTTTGCAACCAGGCCTCTTAGTCCACGAAACTTGCACTATGTTCGGCGTCTCGCTTGCGCTTGTTGATACTTCTTGTGAATTGCAAAGTATGTGTTGCAGATGACATCAGCATATTCACCATACCATAGATGAATAAATAGCTGGGGATATTTGTTTGGTAAACATATGAGGAACAAAATGTATGCATCTTTAGCTTTGTCCTTGTTAGTTTGCAGATGTTTGGGATGATTGACTGCTCATGGCCATGTCCCTAGTCCAACTTTTTCTAATGCAAGCATGTGTAGATGAACATCAGAAGGACTGAAGAAGCATATGCATTGTATATTGTCCATAATTGTTCTTAATGTCACATACAGGGTTGAAGGAGATGGAGTACGAAATAGGGTGTTCAAGGGATACTTAGGAAACATGACGACCCGAGGGTTAAATTGTATGCCTCAGATTTTTTGACTAAAAAATGTGTAACAGTAAATAGGGCATGATGGGGGGGTACGATGACCAATTTGTATATCGTGGAACCTCTGAAGCCAGAGGCACAATCTTGAACCCACCAGCCTAGAAACCCACGACCGACAAAGTGGGTAAGTATGGAATAAGGTAGAAGCATGACCATAAATGTGAACCCATGAGTCTTCCAACCCTGACACCTAGGCATTTTTGGAAAGACGGCTAAGCAAAGAAACCAGAAAGAAAAAGTAGACGAAAAAAGTTAAGTATAGAAGAGGGAAAAAAATGGATAATAGAAAATGGAAAAATTAGAAATGGGGAGGGCAATGTTTGGAAGAGGGAAGTCTCAACAAAGGCCCATTGTTTCCAAATCATCATTTTCTAGTCCAATATTATATGCCCCCACCCATTTTGTATGTTTAATTTACTAGCACAGTTGGTATACCTTTTTAAATATTGTACCACAGACCCCTCTGTTGTGGCACATAAGAATTCATCTTCCTGTCCAACCAATATGTTTCTTTCAAGGTAGCAACACCAAACATACAATGGACATGAAGGAAAGTTAGTATGCATAAAGACATGTAAAAGAAAGAAGTACAGTTCTATTTACTTCAAAGTAGCAACAAAGAGAATTAAATTCACATGACAATAAGAAGAAAGATACGTAGTATATACATACAGAAAAAAGGTGCAAAGCAGTAGAACAAGTAGCACAAATACACTGACAATAAATGAAATATTAAACACTGGAATATGAAATAAGAGTACAAGTATGCACCTCTGTAACTCCTCTGCTACATTCTCACCAAAGAGTCCATTGTCGTCTCTAGCCACTCTATTTGTTTAAATATTCAATGGACATGAAGGAAGTTAGTATGCAGGAAGACATGTAAGAAAAAAATAAATAGAGTTCGAATTTTTTTAATGTAGTGACACAAGAAATACAAAGGACATGAAGATAAGTTATTATGTAGGAAGGTACACAATATCTACATACAATAAACTAGGTAAGCACATATACAGATAATAAATGAAACACAAAACAATAGAATATGAAATAACAGTACAAGCATTTACCTTTCTATCTCCTCATCCACCGCTGCAGTTAAGACTCCTTCGTTTTCTCCAGCTATTCTGTTTGTTTGAATGTGGGAACACACAAAATACAATGAACATGAATGGAAGCTGGTATGCAGCAGAAAACAAGTAATATGTACATACACTAAATGAGAATCAACAAATATAATAAAATATAGTTAGAAACATGAACCTTTTCTTTTCTCCATCCATGGTTGTAAATATATAAAGTTTTTTCCTGCCCAAAATATATTACAAGCCACAAAATATTAAGAAATTGCATGGCCATAGCTAAATGATTTTGGTTTTCTCTGGAAAAGTATCCAGTAATGCTTCGAGACATGGAAATATAATTTTGCAGTATCTTTGGTGTACATATCATATTTCAAGTACAAGACAAATTGTATCCTGGTCATACCAGTCTGTGTAGAGGATAAAGAGGATGTATTGTGATATGGGCACATTTCACCATATATGGTTAATAAGTGCGTTTTGCACATGTTTTATCTTAACAAAAAGACAACATATATTGTAATTGCACATGTAGTTGACGAATTATTTCTTATGCCACTATTTTGTATCATGTCAACACTAGAGTAGCAGAACAGGTGGGCACAAAATAGGCGTCAGATCTCAACTTCGCCAGACACGACAAACAACAGAACCGTAGGTCCACTTGCAGGTGTAGGACCTGAACACCGCAAAGAGCCCCCCAAAAAAGTAGCTCCAACTATCATCATAGGACCCCAACCTTGCAAAGACAAAGTAAACAAAATAAGACAACAAGCAACAAACGAGCGAGAAATCACAAACAGTGCCAAATGCAGCCCCAGGGCCCCAAAATCGTAAAGTTGAGCCAAACAACAACAACCAGCAACCAACGAACCAACAAACCAACGAACAAGCAACAACCAGTAAACCAATAAACAACATATGTATCTCCAACGATTACCAAACTGCAGCCAAAGCATAGAAAGAACCAGAAAACATATGACGAGCATGCCAGTAGAAATAAGCAAACATTCTTACTTGCAAATTTCAAACACTGAACATCAAAGAACGAATAGAAAATGAAATTATGGCATCGAAACTTATTCTAAAACAATGAATGACAGAAGCACAGGTCGAATTGTGGGTGCAGTACCTGGACCCCGCAAAGTAAAAAAAAAAACAGATCCAACTGCGAATGCAGGACCCCAACTTTGCAAAAGTTGAAGTAAACAAAAGCAAGCAACAAGCACCAACAGGTCCAACCGCAAGTGTAGGTCCCCAACCTTGCAAAGTTGAACCAAACAACAAAAAGCAACAACCAATGAACTAGTGAAGAAGAAGCACCCACTGAACCAGTAAACAATGTATGTAGCTTCAACGATGACTAAATTGCATTCCAAGCCTAGAAGAAGTATGAAACATACAACGCCTATTCAATTGGCAGTGGACAACAATATTGTCCAAATTCACTGCAACATTGTATGGAAAATTTCGAGGAAAAATGTACTCCGGAAGCCTATCTAGCTAAACATTTAGGGCTGTCAGGTTGTCTAAGGACCTCGCGGTATGCAAACATTTAAGCTGTCAGGCCTATTTCAGGACCTCGCGCTATGTAAACATTTAAGCTGTCAGGCCTATTCAAGCACCTCAAAAAAAGTGTCAATGATCTAAACCTTCAGTACACAAACATTTCAATACAAATAGAAAGGACTAATAATAATAATATTAATATGCGATCACTATAGTCCCTCTACGCACTCGACAGGGACCAATAATAAAAAAACATTAAAAAACAACATCCATGCTCAGAAGTTTCGGTATGTAAACATTTCAGTAAAAATGTAATAAAAATTAAAAAGAAGCGACTAAGCTAAAAAATTTGGATATCTACAAATTTACAATAGTGGGAACAACGGAGCTGAAAATAAGACCTCGAATATATTCTCCAATGAGATGATGACATATAAGTTTTTTTTTTTTTTTTTTTTGATATATATAAAAAATAATGTTTTTACTTCTATAGTACGAACAATACAACTGATGCGAAAATTTATAGTCAAAGGACATATTAATATGAAGTCAACGAATTATTTATCGATCACTATAATCCCTCTGTACCTTCGGCAGGGACTAATAAGTTCTTACCAACCCACCTTACAACCTTTAAACAATTAACACTCATAAATCAAAATCATTAAATTTTTTGATTGTTTTATTACAATGTTTTGCATGGACGAAGATTTTCTTTACATTATTTCGCTCTTTTTTTTTTTTTTTCTGAGCAATTTTTTGAGCTTTATCGAGCAAGATGCAAGGGAGTTCTATTTAAAAAAGATTTCTCTCTCGGCAATTCCATTTCGTTGGAAAGATTTAGAGTTTGAAAATTTCAAAATTTATGAAATTGGGAAAATAAATAATTAAATAAAAAATAAATAAATCAACTTCAATTTAATTTACAATGTTAATACTAAATATATGTTACTTTTCATTCTAAATGAATTTTTCCAGAAATGACATACCAAGTTTATGAGCAAAAATATATTTAAATGAGATTGTAGTGTATTAAATGGAATTAAATTTTGTTGTATATACAAAATTCATTATTGTTGATTCATTTTAATTCTCATTTTAAATGTAATGTAATGTCTAAAATGATTTAATTTTATTATTATTATACATAATTGATTATTAAATATTTGAAATTAATAATAAATATAATAATTAAAAAATTATTTTAACACATAATTTACTAAAGCATCACTGAAAACAAATTGATTCTTATGTATGAATAGGGAATGAAATGTTCAAGACACAATTGACCAATTTGCGGCTGATATATACATATATATAATTTATGTAATTAAATAGAGTGCTATTTATTTTGCCTATTCCAAAATACAAATATTTTTTATAACTGTTCAAGTTCACCATCTTCCATAGCTTAATACACATAATACGAGATAATATCTTCCGATAAATTATGACCATTCTCATGTCGTTTGTAACGTAGAGAGCCTTTCCTAAACTTTGTAACTTTCGAATGGAAATTTTCATATTGCATTGAACAATTGATGAAAAAGAAAATAAAAGAATGAAATAGATCAAACATATATTTCAATTAGTACATATAAGCATTGTTGAAAGAATAGTAGGGTTCCACGTTTATGGTTTATTTACACTTACAGAGTTATGGCTTTGCCACAAATGACAAACAACCTTCCCAAATCCTGATACTCCATGAGGAGATACCATTGGTTAGATATCACTGGTCACCAAATACCTTGATTGGAAATCATGCACGAGTAGAATCAGCCATGAGACATCCACATGTAAAAGTGTGTTGGTGTACAATCCATTGAATTTTCTCCACGTGATTTGGCTTTTTCCATTTTTTTTCTTCCTCCAGTAACCTACCATGGAGAAGGAAGACACAATTCACATCAGATTTTGAACACATGGTTTTGATGTAGAGGAGATCCTAATATATAATCTTTTCCTTGAGCATAAGAAAATGCATCTCTGCAACAAAGGACTATTCTAAAATGGTCTTAGAGAAAACAAATCCTAGAGAAGTGATACTACAAGAGGTTTCTATTTTCAATGCTACTAATTACTTTGAAATTCTAGCCAATGAGGCATCTAAGTTGAGGGGCAATATAGTATCCCTCTAGTGAGTGATAAGCGACTAGGTTAATCTAGGTAAATCATTTAATAGCTATATGTGATCTCTACACATGCACTGCCTCTATTTGCTACAACAGACCAAGGCTTCGGTCAGACAATGCACTCTTGTCCAGGTTTTGGAAGTGGAAGTGGAAGTGGGAGTGGGAATGGATTATGGAACTCACGAGTTACAAGAAACCACACCAACAACCCTTCCCATGATTTGGCTCGAATAGAGGAGAAAGCTCAAGACTTGAGGAAAACAAGACCCAAAGCCAAAAAGGAAAAGAAAGAAATCATCATTTTTCACCGCTCCATCATTTTAAGAAAAACTTTCCTCATTTAGAATTTTCTACAATGGCCATGTGATTCTCCTCTTCATTGCACCAAATCTCATGTTTTTATTCTAGGAAAGCAAGAGTCAGAAGATGGACATAACTCAAAATGACATTGTTTTTTAGCTCAACTATGAGCAATCGATCTACTGTTGTCTAAAAAAAATACTTCCAATCTATGTAATCAAATGTGCACAATTTTCAGTGTTTTTCCTTGAAATTTGTTGATTCAGATTGCAGAATTCTATGCTCGAGCAAAGAATTTGTCACTTTGCAGCTCAAGACTCCTTTACGGTATGTTTAAACTTAAAATTTACTAGATTTTGTTAGGGACCTAACCTCCCTAACCCCTCACATAGGTAGAATAATATATTTCCATGTAATAAAGGCCAATATTAATAGGGCCTAGCAATAAGGAATAATAAGTCAAACGTAAGAATACCTAATAGAAGCTTTTGCTTCTAAAAGGATCTTCCCGTAGATTTTTCTTTTGGATAGATAGATTTAGTACAAATAAGAGTAGAGAGTATGAGAAGTTTTGTCTTGAGAATTATTGTAATAGAGCACTGCTCTACTGGAGGTTTCCCCCTCGAAGAGGCAAGTGAACATTGTTTCCTATCAATAAAGGCATTATTCTGGTGTTGCAATTTCATCTATTATCACAACTACATTTATACCCAAAATCCAACGGCTAATTTGTCTGAGATTCGACAGTTACACGTCTAAAATTCGATGGAATTCTTTTTGTTTAAGCGTCAATGGGACATGGTTGGTTAGTCGACACACAATAGCAGTCGTCGACTATCCGACTTCTACAACCGTTGGATCATCCTGCCCCTATAGTTGTCGGATATTCGACTTCCATAGTCGTTGGATCAGTGGCTGGGTCGTCGATCATTCTACTCCATAGGGGTTGGATATCCGACACCATAGGGGCGTCATAACTATGGCATGGCCGTCATATGCAAACTTCATGGAGTCGGATCATCCTATCCCTGGGGCCGTCGGACGCAAACTTCATGGGGTCAAATATCCGATGATACTATATTGTTTAAAAAAAAAAATTAAAAACAAATTTGGTCTCCCTACAGATTTCTATCAGGTCTCCTATCATCATTTGTGCCATTCACTCTGTAATACCCCAGTATGTAACTACATGAGTAAGACTTGGATGACCAGTGTATTCCATAATGCCATAAAATTTATCACTATTCTTTAATGCAAGGAAATAGGTGCCACATACATCAACTTCAAATATAACTACTGCAGACTAATAAAAGGAGATAGAGATAGACACATCAAAGCGTGCATATAGAGCTTATATCCCCATTTCCTTAGAGATTTTGATTGGAATTTGATCAAGGCTCTCCATATTCTCACCTCTTTTCATTTCAAATATTGGATGCCAAGATTGGCCATGTGGTATGTTGTCGAGTCCCCCTCTCTCTATATATATATTCATTCTGCTTGAATATTAGATGTCAATGAATGTGTAGCAGGAAATTACTTACAATTTGAGCAAGGTCATGATGGGGGATAAGGACAAATTTAAATGTGAGTTTGAGAACCATTAGGAGTAATTCTTCTAAGGGTTGTTCCAGAGTAAAAAAGTTGGTTGCACAATAGGATTACTATGACTAAGATTCAGTTTTTGCCTCTATAATGTCAAAAAGTGGACAAGCATTTCCCTACTCTTAACATCTACTCTCTACCCATGAGAATAGAAATGCAAAGAACAATGTTTACTTTTTATTTTCTAGTTATTACCTCCTTTTTTAATCTTCTTATTGTAAATATCTAAATCTTTAAAATGTATTGCGAACCTAAATTTCTTTCTCAATTTTCTCCACTTTCCAAGCTATTTGAGAATGGGCCAATGCATATACCAGTGGGGCATGGTAGGGCCTGCCCTATTCATAGGGAATGCATTCATGGACTAATGGTAGCCAACTAAATAATAAATTACAATATTAGCAATGAACATAAAGCTTAAAAAAAAATTATACACATAAAAAGTGATCTACATCACATAAAAATTAGTGTTGTAAACAATAATCTTGTTTAAAATATATAACAAAAAACATAAAAACATAAAAACCAAAATATAAAAATATCTTATTAGGGAAATAAAAGTTATCAAAGAAATTTGATTTGTTTTATCTTGAGAAACTCCTTTGCTTCCTTCCTTCAAATCTCCTTTATTTGTTCCTTTTGACTTTCCATTTCTAAGTTTTCCCTTATGTGAAGGTTTATGTGAAGGTTTGGCTAATGACACCTTAACTTTCACTTGTATGACAACCAAAATATTAAACAAGTTCCAATTGAAATTGCAAAAATCTCCATATGTTGCTTAGTAATTTTTCTTAGAGCAAGGGCAATAATAATAGCAAAACTTTGAATCTCCATTAATCAGTTCATCATCCTTGTTGAATGCCTTAATACATGCAACAACAAATTCAACACATGAGATATACATATACAAACAATATAAGATTCAACATTTACAAACAACACATGCAACTTCATTCTCATGCTCCAAATCAAGTTATAATTCGAAGAGATACCAAGGAAGCAATCTTGAAGGGAGAAATCCACAATCCACCATCAACCTCAAGTTCCACATCCATCAATCTAATATATGATTTTTAGCCTTATATAGATTCATACAAGAAGCTACAAAAGTATACACCTATATGCATGCAAAGCCTTGATGACCTATAGGGAGCTCTAGGAGACATATTCATCTTAAAGGTCACAAATTGTCCAAATCAAGCAAATGGGTTTACTACATGAGGTAACACAACTCAATATTCCAACTCCACATGGTTATGCTCACCAAGAATATGGATTCAATAGAAAAAATATGGTTATTGGATGGAGA
This sequence comes from Picea engelmannii, assembly GCA_009831015.1. Classification (NCBI taxonomy): domain Eukaryota; kingdom Viridiplantae; phylum Streptophyta; class Pinopsida; order Pinales; family Pinaceae; genus Picea; species Picea engelmannii. The sequence goes on along the minus strand of ML787394.1, from coordinate 136,805 downwards.
CACTGTATGAACAAAGAATTCACGAGATTAAAATATAAATGGAGAATGAAACCAAGACTAAAAAATGAAATAACCACACTATGTCTTCAAGTGTCAAAATTCAAAACACTCATGTTTTTGTCCTACGAATATTAAAAAAGGGAGTTGAAATTTCACAATGAAAAATCAAAGCAATGAAGAAAATAGTCCAATAGAAGGTCAACACGAAGTTCAAGGAAATATTAAATATAGATTTCCATGAAGCTTCATTCATCACTATAGGAATACGTAAAAGATTCAAGGACTAATTGATTAAGAAACACATGGTGTTATGGAAAGTAGTATTGACAACATAAGAATAGTTTAGTTGTGAAAGAAACACCATGCAAAATATTTTTGGAATTTTTATAACTAAAATGAAGATTGACTACCTTTACTACTACACCTCTTCCTATGTTCTAAATATTTATAGATACATATTCTATAGAGGGATTAATAAACCAAGGTCTTATTGATTAATCTCCCGACCACCCTACAACAACAACCGTATACATAAAGGATACCAACAAGTTATTACTTCTTGTAAGTATCTCTTTCATTCTTTTTCCAAGAACACAATATAATTTTTGTTGCTTCTTCCATAGATTTTGAGTTTGGTTACTTTTTTCATACAATGGTTTAAATTCTTTCATTCTATGCTTACCTTTTAATTTATAGGAAATGCTTTGACACTCCTTTTGTATCTCTCTACTGGATTGTACTTTTGAGCTCAATTGACCTATTTTTGGCCATTCACGGGAATTAATAAAATAATATTATCTTATATTATCTAATAAATCCATATTATTTGTATTATTTAGTGTCAATGGTATTGATATTTGTTCCCATCACTCTCCCTACCATGGCTAACTTGACCAAAAATTCCACTTTTGAATTCACTATTTTGGTAGATGCCCTATCCTCCCCAACCCATCCAAATTTTACTATGGAGATGTGGTAATTGGTTATGTATATGGGGTTGCTAAAGTGTGTAGCACCAAGAGTATAAGGTAAGGCCATTGTTGTAAATTCTTCTACATTAGATTCTAGTTCGAAGGGAAATAAATTTAAATTGTCCATGTAACAACTTCTATGGAATCATGAAATCCTTGGGGAGTTGGATGATAATCAAAGTACACTTAACATGTTAAGAACATTAGTTATAGTGGCCAGGGAATTGTGGATGATATAAATTAAGGGGATAATGGATCACAATTTTTTATTTTATTTTCCAATATCTTTGAGAATATTGTACACTTAGCTGATTCTTCTTAATTGATTTTGAAGTAGAAGTTTTAAGGGGTTGACAATGAAAATGCTAGATCGAAGAAACAAGTAAAGGTGATTATGAGATTTATAGGTTTAAAAAGTTGGTGTAGCCAAATGAATATGAAACTACCTTTGCATCATTAATATTCTCGAAACCATTTGATTTTAAATCTCTATGAATTGGTAGAACTAGAACCTCTGAACTATTGACAAACCTTGCCCATTTTTTTCATAAACTCAAGAGATGGATACAAAAGAAACCCAATGAAAACAACATTTATTCTAACAAACATAAATTTACACAAGGATACTATCACCACCAAAATCAATACAATTGAAATAGGTGGGCAACAGAGTTCCAAACAAAAATTTGAAACTTCCTTGAAACAATCACTTGATCCATATTGTTCTCCGGTGAATAATGATAAAATATACATATGGAAATATAGATCCATGAAAAATATACATATGGAAATATAGATCCATGAATTGAGGGGTATTGAATCACGTAAAAACAATAGAGGTTTCTTCATAGGTTGATTTTTCCATTAATCATGCTATCAAAGTGTGGATCTTGATGGTTGGGATGGAAATGAGGATGCCTCCCTGCAATCTGGACCTTAACCCAATTTATGTTTCTTGACTATGTTAAGGATATTTCATGTTCTATATATTCAAAAATTCATTTCATGAATATCCATAGGAAATTCTTACTTTATGGTCACTTATCTTCTTTAGTATATGTCAAATATTCATGTCCTTATACAAAGCACTCCCACATATCAAAGGTATGCATGGTGACAAGGATAAAGAAAATTACATAGATATAAAATAGACATGGTCACCTACTAGATTTTGAAGAATCTATTGTAAGAATCCTTTATGATAGATGTACTCCATTTTCTTATCCATCACGAGTTTAACATCCATTATCTATTGAATTATTTATGAAAAAAAGTTGTAGAATCTATAGGCCTTGACAATGTCACAGAAGCTCAAGCTACTTCCCATAATGACCTTGATATTTGTACTTTTGATGTGCTAGTAAATTAAGTGGTAATAATGCCACTATAAGTTATTGTGTTATGCCACATGTATTAACCTTGGTAACTACAACCAATAAATATGATGATAGACAACTCATATGTTAAATCATCAAGGTTGATAGTTGTATTCATGCTTATATTGTGATATAAAATTTTCTACCTACAATTAGCATGACTAAAAGTATCCTATGTTTTGATATGAATATTGAACAAAGATAACACTTATATTTCTATGGGCCACCCAAATATCCTCATGCATACCCAACCCTAGGGTGTTTGAGCATTATCAAAATATCAAAACACATGTTTGAGAGTTTCCTTCCTTCAATAGATAGGACATTTAAACTGATAAATTCCCAATGTGGAACTCTGTGGCCAAGAGCAAGGCCTCCCGTCGTGAGGGACCACACAAATATAGTTTTTTTGGCTCTATAATATGATTTCATAGTGAGGGAAAGTTTTGTTTTGGATCTATAACAGGTTTTCATAGTGAGGGAATCTAAAAGAGTTAGGTCCTCTGTTTCAAATGAAGGCACCAAATCTTATTAAGCCTAGGATTGATGTTGGATTGTGGGCATAGCCATCGATATTCCAATGCCAATCCATGACTAGGCCAAAGGGTCTCGCAAGACAATCTGAAAGAGAAGATTGTTTAGAATAATGCTTGTAAACTTATCTAGGATCCACTGTGATGTAGAAAGGAGTTTAAATTCATATAAATACCAATGCTTCTAGTCTTTGGCTTGGTTGTTAAATAAATCAATTATTTTTTGGTCATCTTTTTTGAACAAGCGTTTTCCAAGGAGAAGTTCCATTGTTTGTTGGATAGATTTTCAGACCATAGTAAATGTAGAAGGACACGTTGACTAATGTCAAGATTGTAATTTTCTTCAGGGCATATGCAAAGCTTAGAAGATATCGTTCCCTCCTTGATCAATACAATCTTGTTTCAAATTCAAACAATGAAGATAAATAGATTCTTAGCTTTTCCTAAAATAGATCGTTTTACCTTAGATAAATTTTACAACTTTTTAGCTTTTCTTGCATACATGTAGCTTTTTATCTAAGTTCCATGAAATGGACAGACAAGTATGCGTTTCAAAAATTCCTCTTTCATTTTTTTTTCTCCTTTCTCTCTCTCTCTCTTTTGGTTATGTGAAAATGATAGTGTTTGTGTGTAGTTAGAAATATCAAACTTTGACAAATCAAGTATTCTAATGTTCATAGACAAGGACATAATCCGTCATTGCATATCACAAAAGACAATAATCATCAGTCATTGATCAACTATAATTTACCTTGTGTTAATTTATTAGAATTTATGCGATAAAGAGGAAAATGATTACATTGAGTATAGTACCAAAATTTGACTTTATAAATTATGTAATACAATGAAGTTGCAGGTGTAAAGGTCACTAAGTGTCAAGATCATCAAGTTATAAGCTCCAAGGAATATATTTCCATTGAGTCTTGGGGGTTTACCAACAACTATTGTGGCTGGTGGTTATTGTTGTTCTCCATATGGAAATCCAAGGAAGATGGGGGAGTTCATTGGGCATTGGCAAGGTACTAATGTCATTGTTATGAACGCTTAATACATGGGAGTACGAGGAAAATTTATTTCTCTAAAAAAATGATCATCAAGTTGTGCATCATCATATACAAGTGTTATTAGGTGCACGAGAGGCATTGGAAGCTCCTTGTGGGGTAGAACCCGAAGAAGCCTCTACTTCAAATGAAGAAGAACCTTCACCCAAATCAAAATTGGGCAAAGTAGTGTCCAAGTTAGGATTCTTATGATCCACAACCTAATCCTTCAAAGGCCCTAAATGATACTCTTCTTACCTTGTGGAGATAAAGTGGAGATTCAAATGTATGTACATCAGATCTTTAGTTTTCTTTGAACCCAACCTATCGAGTTTTATTGAGAAGATAATGCCATATCTCCTTGTGACATGAGATCTTTAGTTTTCTTTGTATCCAACTTATCGAGTTTTATTGAGCAGATAATGCCATAGCCCCTTGTGAAGTAGCACAAAAGATTAGGGCCAAC
>ML787394.1:101223-114495 GCA_009831015.1 Picea engelmannii | reverse complement strand
TTCGACCTTTTTTTAATGTTTTTTATTTTTATTTTTATATAGTTTGGGTTTTGAATATATTTTTTTGAATGCGTTTTTTGCTTCATTTAAAAAAAAACAGTTGCAAAGATTTTGTCCTTTCTATTTATTTATTTTTCAATGTAAATTTAAGAAGAAAAAAAATGTTAGTAAATAAATTTTTAAGTGACCATTTTTAAGTGACCATTTTGTATCCGTTTGCGGCTGAATGAATACCAAGCGAAGGATTTCCACATTTTTTTTATGGACTTCTTTAACATCTGAAAGGGGTTAAGAGATGTTGCGATGTCATCATCGCACATTAGCTCATCCACATCCATTTCTATGGATTTCTTTGCTAATGGATACATAGCCCGCGATAGAAATATAGAAAACACTAACATCGAAATGAAACCAATAGACTCATCATAAAAACATAATAATACAACATATTTAATTTGTACAATTACTATGGGTTATATCAACTGAGCCGAGGATGGTGTCCTCTGATCTATCGAAGACTTTCCCTGATCAGGTGCAACCTGCAACAAAAATATTGAAAACATTAATATCGAAATGAAACCAATAGTCTCATAAAAAAAATGAAATAATACAACATATTTAATTTCTACAATTACTATGGGTTATATCGGCTGGGCTGAGGATGGTGTCCTCTGATCTATCGGGGACTTTCCCCAGTCATGTGCAACTTGCAACAAAAATATCGAAAACATTAATATTGAAATGAAACCAATAGAATCTCGAAAAAAAATAAATTAAAAAACATATTGCTTATATTTAATTTGTATAATTTACAATGGGGTATACCTGATGCCCTACCGATGGCGCATCTCATCCATCGGAGACTTGTCCCGATCAACAACCTGCAACAAAAATATTGAAACCATTAATATTAAAATGAAACCAATAGACTCTTGAAAAAACATAATTAAAAATGAGGTATACATGTTTCCTAGAGGATGGTATCATTTAATGAAACATATTCCTTATATTGCTTATATGAAAATGAAACATTAATAAACAAAACCATAAGCTATTAGATTCATTAATTACAGGTTTGGTGAAATGTTATATTTACCACTCCCATAGTAACAACGTTTGTATCGATTCAATTCAAATTCTAATTGATCAACAAATCTTCCCCTGCAACTATTGATTTTATGGAACACTCAAAAACATAGTTTCCTTCACACCCATCAAATACACAATTGGGTTGTTTATTTATAGACCTAGGTTGTGTACTGTTTATAAACCTTGCAATATTCCCTGATGCTTTTGGCCTTTTGTCAATGTACATACTCAATCCTTTATTTTGATGATTTTCTTTTAGCTGTAAATAATTTGTAGACACTCTGTATCTGCACATACTACGTGTATATTTGACCAACTCCATCCAATATCTGTAATTGTAGCAGGGTCTGACATAATTCATCAATTCAATACATCTTCTGTAACCCACCTTTATGATATCCATGCAAAACAACCCCAAACCGTGTAATGACGATGATGAAATTCGAAATATCCTCTCGTTCACACAAAAATCTGTGTTTAGATGAGGAAGATCCTTGGGTACCCATTGTTTCACTAGATGTTTGTACCTCAAGGGCACCTCAATGTCACCTATGGTCTCATCATCATAAGAACATGACCCCCCTTCTGCAAGAAAAAATTCCATTTGTTTACGGAATTTTCTTCTAATCTTTTGACATCTAGTTGATCTCCCTCTTTTAGGCCTACTAGATGTCTCACTTTCCTGTAGTCTTCCTGAACTTCCCTCTCTCGAGGAGGAAAAATCTGACAAATACTTATTTGGTTGTACCTACACCCCATCGAATGAGATAAATAGTTAACAAACATTCGCAAAAGGCTACAATAAAATAATAATAAACATTTTGACATTGTTATATATCTACTTGAAAAATCTAACAATAACTTCCCTTGATATCGTTTTTAAATCTTGTTAAAGGACATAGGAGGATTTTCTAGGGTTTGTAGTGGACTACCCTAGTTGTCATCCTATACGAGGATATCCTAAGGTTTGTAGTGGACTACCTTAGGTATGACCAAATATCCATTCTTTACCTTCTTTAAGAGAATCCCTAGTTGACCCCATATTCCCAATGAAAAGACACTAGTCTCTAGTGTTCCCATCATCTTTCATACCCTAAAACTTACCATAACCATTTTTTTTGGGTTTACTCTTTCCATCAGCCTGAGCTTCATTTCCCTAAATCTAGCAATCTTCACCTAGGGAAGCCCCCCTTGCATTGAAGGAGAGACGATCTGAAGTGGAGAAAAGGGTTGGTGAGGTGATAGTAGCCCCCCTCTTAGTTTCACTCAGATCACACTTGAAATTTTTGGACTTTATCTAGTAAAGTGTGAGTTTATATGGTAAAATTTTGGCAAAACATTGGCTAGAAAAAGTTTTTTCTATGGAAGATATTTGTGTCACTGTGAGCACCATCAATTGCTTACTTGGTGTGATCTTAACTGAGATCAAAATGTAAACCGTTCAAACAATTTGTTAGAGTACATCTATAGTAAAAGTCATAAAAGTTTCCTTTTTAAAATGCAATTCTATGGGTCATGTCCGTTTTGGATGATTGGAGATGGAATAGTTGTAAAACCTTCTACATGCATGTGGTAAAGGATGTTTATGACCTTGTATGACACACCTTCAACATTGTCTCATGCATTCTAGAGTAGGTCCAAAACATGGCAGAATAAAATCAAGAGGTGAAGACCATAGATGAGATGATTCACAAGAGGTGAGCATATCACTAAGGGAATTGAACCTTAGTGTGAACAATAACAATGTCAAGATTTACCAAGTAGTCAAGCCCATCTTAACACTTGTAAAGTGACTTTTGATCGGGAAGATTTTAGCATTTACATAGTATAGATGATATTTGACATAGTTCATCACTTGTGCATCCTTAAATATTATAAATGAAAATGTCATGCTCTTTCTTATTCCAACTTGATCTTGTTATCTCCATCGGATTTGTTGACTGAACAAGATAACCTATCCTCATATTTTGATAACTTTGGTTACTCTTTTGGTAAATAGGCTATAATGGTATATACTTAGTGTACTTTTCTCCACATCGGGTCTCTTTTTTACGATTTTTCTTTTAGTAATAATCCTCCCTATAAAGGTAAAGACTAACAATGTGGATTTGTAGGTTTTCAATAGTTTATTCTAGAGACATACTACACCTTCAATGATAGAGTATGCATCTTAAGAACTTGTAAGGATACATTATGGATATGACCAGCCACAAGGAAACATTTGGAGAGAGTGGTATGCAAAGGGATTTAGTTGCAATGACTAGCCAAAAGGGAATGTTGTGGAATGTTTCTATTATGGCATTTTCTACCCATGTATTGTTACTATTGTTCTCTAGTTTTACCTAGCCTTTTGAGCTCCAGTATGGAAATGATTGCCTCAGGCATGTTGCATGTTTCTTATGTCGGATCATAGGGAATTAATACAAGTTGTAGGTGATTGAGTTTCCAAAAGTAACAAATGATTAGGTGCATTTCAAATAGAGGATTTATTAGTTTCTTATGGCAAGGTACTATTTAGTATCATGGATTTCACTGCTTTTAACCAACCAAAGGTTGTAAATATGGTTGTTGTATATTGTCTATTAAGTCCCATATCCATTTGAATCATATCAATTATAGTTTCACCAATATTCCACCTTTATTGATATGACTTGCATCCCTTGTAAACAATGTAACATAAATTTCATTACACTATTAAAGAGATAGAGTTGATAATTGATTCAAATATTGTTATATAGATTATGAATTATGTGGGACTTCACTTTTATGGGATCCTAACTATTTGGAAAAGCTCTACAAAAAATACATTGGTTTGAAAGAAGATAACTAGTGTCACATTGACACCAAGAAAGACAAAGCATTTTGAGACATTTTTAGTTTCTTACAAATTCATGTTCCGTGACTCTCCTTGCCTAGTTTTTTCCATATTTTTGAGCTTTGGACTTGAAAGGGGCACTCATATCATCTATTTTTTCCAGTGAAAAATTGACCCAAACTCGATAGGAACTATGCAAAAAATTAGGATTCCACTTCTATGTTGGGAAATTTCCTCACGTAACTTTACCCTAGGGGTTTTTGGACAATTTAAAGACAACCCAAATCATGGTATTTTTGAAAAAAATGAACAAGAAAGGTGGAAATTTAACTCACTGAAAAGACTACCCTCATCGGAAATATGAATATTATTTCAAATACATGAATCATATTTTCTTCTTCCTTCCATGTCCTTCATGAAAAGGAAGGAATAAATTATTTATGAAAAATCGGTAAGGTCTAAAACCACTTGAAAAACAACAATTATTCATTCATCCAAGAAATTGAGTAATTCTAATGATGCATGCATGGATCCTACCTTGCCCCTATTTTATTTGCCTGCACATGAAGATTCTATTTCTAAGTATTTTTTTGAAGATTTTAATTCTTATCGTTCCTCCAAAGATTTTATTTCTATGCCTTACATGTACCTTTGAGTGAATAACCATTGATATTTTCATACTAGGTAGATGATGAAAAGAACTAAGAGAAATATTTCATTGTTTCCATTTTAATTTAAAAAATACTAATTCATATAAATCATTCAAAAATGTGTTAAACCTAAAATATAAGTTTCGTTAGTTGAGGATGGAACCTCTAGTTGTTGTTGGGTTTGTTGGATTACTGAGAGGGGGGGTGAATCAGTAATAGAGAAATTTAATCCTTTTTAAATTGTAAAATGCAAGTGTTATATCAATCTAGCATTATCATCCAATAGTTGCAGAGTAAATAAACAATGAACAAATGAGCAATCATACACATACACAGTACACCAGTGTTTTTACATGGAAACCCAAAGTGGGAGAAAACCACATAATTCTTTTTCTTACATGTCTTTAAGAATTACAGTCATTGGAAGCACCAACTTCCTTTGTTTTCCAGCTGCAACTGGAAGGAGGCTCCAACCCCCTAGTTTCTCAGGCTACAACTTGAGGGAAGCTCCAACTCCCCAATTATCTGGCTACAACCAGAAGGAGGCTACAACCCCCTATGTTCTCCGGCTACAACTGAAAGGTGGCTACAACCACTTGTCCTTGCCCCGTCCAACCACCCTGAAATATAAGTTCCAAATGTAGAAACTAAATATGTCACTGAGAAACTTGTCACTGTATACTCATCAACCAACCGGATTTGATCATATATACCCCAAATGTAGAAACTAAATATGTCACCAAGAAACCTGTCACTGTATAATCATCAACCAATCTGATCTGATCACATATACCTCAAACACTATACCACAAGTCTGTACCTCAAACCATGTGCTAGAACCTCACTGTTACACAACCTCTATATGTACCAGTAACTTCAGCAACATACCTCAATCAAAAGCCCTCAAACATGAACCAATACTAAACCTCAGTATTTCTGCCTCGGATCAACTCTACATCAAGCCATAAACTCCCAAGAGGTCATCCAACATATTTACAAGGCAAACCCTCAACTTGATTCATAAATTCAACACTACACATATGAGAACCATGCCTTTTTTTTTTCTTGTAGCGTTCTGTTGCCGTGGTTTTTCTGCTGTGATTTTTCTGCGCACTTTTTTTCCTGCTGTTTTTCTGTCGCACTTTTCCTGCTGCGATTTTTCTGTCGTACTTTTTCTTCCGCACTTTTCCTGCTGCACTTTTTTTTCCGCACTTTTCCTGCCGCACTTTTTTTGCTACAATTTTTCTGGCACACTTTTTCTGCCGCACTTTTCCTACCACACTTTTTCTGCCATAATTTTCCTGCCGCACTTTTTCTGCTACAATTTTTCTCTATCAATAATATCTGCCCAAATAACCTTTCACAAAAATAGATATTCAATGATATTCAAGTGTGTTTTGAATGAGAGACCCTTGCCTCTTATTTATACTTTTATGTAGCTTCCTCAAGGGGTTACCTTCTAACCATCTTAACCCACTTTCCTTATTTTAGCTTTAACCTACTTATAACCACTTGTCCACTTAACTTAACCACTTTCCATAATTAGTAAGTTCTCCATTAACTTTATAATTTAAATAATTTTTTTTGCATCCTCTTTGACTTATAGTACACTCATCACTTCACTTTATTATTTAAATAATTTCTTCTTTGGAAACACTTTGACTACTTTGATCTTTTGGGGCTTCTAGATGACTCATGAGGGTTCTCCAACTTCACATGACCATAACTCTCTAACCATGAGGAGTTATGTGACGTTCCACATACCCCCAGAAATGGAATGACATGTACTATCCATATAGAATAGTTTTACCTACAAATATATCAAAACTCATACCATTATCCATCAAACAAACTTGGATCCATTACCCAAACCTTTGTGCTACCTGGATTCGCTACCAGAATTTCTTCAAGGGGCTACTAGAATTTGCTACTAGACTTTATTCAAGGGTTGACATCAATGAAAACCTATTGACATATTGTAACTACAAAGAGTATTATATTTATTATTGATTTATTATTCATTATATCAATCCCCTTTTGTGGATTGATCATGTAGGGCATTGTAATTGACCAAATCCCCTTTTGCGGATTGGTCAAACCCTAATTGTAATGTGCAAATTAAGAATTCGTCCCCCAGGCAAATTAAAGTGGTTCTAGCCACCCATAATGACAAGTCAACCCTGCCAGTGAAGAGACACCTCCTTTTAGCGCTTTCCAGTTTGTATAAATAAATGAAGCCAACCACTCATTTCTTCACTCACTCAACTCACTCATCTAGTGCGCAAGTATTGAAGGAAGCTGCAGTTACCAATTGCCGGAAGAAGGAAGAGAGAGAGGCGCATTTGGGAGAGGATATTCTCTAGTTTTTTGTTTATTGTCTTGGCATTGGATTGGCTATGGTACTTGGTTATTGAATCTATATTAAAGAAGTTTTGCTAGGTTTTCTTCCCCTTGAGGGTTTCCCAGGATAAATGCTTGTGTACTCTTGTGATTGTGTTTCTCTCAGTGATCCTATATATGCTATGGTTATCTAGTAAATTGAAAAGAGACCTAATAATAGATTAAACCTTAACATGGTATCATAGCTAAGTTGAAGAGAGAATCTTTCACAGGAAAAAGAAAAATGTCATTGTTGACGTACAAGAAAATTAGGGCTTTTTATTGAAGAGGAATTTCAACCCAAAGATCATCTAGAAAAGTGTACCCTAGCCTGAGGAACTCATTGACACCTTCAATGCACCTTTTCAGTGGATAGAACTCCCGGAAAGTGAAACCCTAGTTTTCACCAGTACTAGAAGTACCAAAAAACCAGAAGTACCAGGAAACCATAAGTACCAAAAAACCAGAAGTACCAGGAAACCATAAGTTGTAGTCCAAAATTTCACAGGTCCAATTTCAAGGGTCATAAATTGGAATTTTCAGAAACTAACTATACCAACATACTTGCCTCAATCCAGGGCATCTTTTGGTGAGTTCAGTTTTCAGATCCAAGAAATTTGTTTTTTCTATTATTTTTATAGCTCGAAGGGCTAGGGTTTCTACTACAATAAAGAATGGATAATGGTATGAGGGTATCAGATCTTGGAAGCATAGGTTGCAGATGATTCTAGATGAGAATGATCTCCTAGAACATGTTACAGTGGATGTACCAGAACCAGAGGAAGAAGAGCAAAAGACCAAGCACAAGAAGAATGAAAAGAAAACAAAGAGAATCATGTCAGATTCAGTAAAGGATCACTTGATCCCTCATATATCTGAAATACAGACAACAAGGAAAATGTATGAAGCACTCAACAGGTTATATGAAAGCAAAGACATTAGCCAAAATCTTGCCTTAAGAAATTAGCTTCGTAATATGAAGATGGAAAAATCAGAATCTGTTTCATCCTATGTTATGAGAGTTTTTCAAATTAGAGATCAGCTTGCAGCTATTGGAGATGCCATTAGTGACAAATAAATTGTAACCACAACCCTAAATGGGTTTCCAACATTTTAGATTCCTTTTGTACAAGGAGTGTGTGCAAGAAACAAGTTACCCAAGTTTGATAAGTTATGGGCAGATTACACACATGAAGAATCTAGACTTGCAGACCAACATAAGATATTAATTGTTGACGAAGAGGAAGCTCTTACAATTCAAAATATCAGAAGAAGTTCCTTCAGGAAGAACAATAAAGAAGCTAACTTCATAAGAGTTCCAGATAAGAAGAAATATATTTCAAAGACCAGATGCTACAACTGTCAAAAGTTGGGACACTTTTCTTATGACTGTCCTCAAGGAAAAGGGAAAAGAAAGAATCAAGCACATGTGGCAGAGGAATCTCCTCCCTCAAAGAAAGCTTTAGTAGAAATCGAGAAATATGTACTTTAAGTTGAAGATAGTTGATCTGAAGAAAGATAGCAAATGGTGGAGTCTGTGGAGCCTCCCCACACACAAAAAAAAAGATAAGTATTCATGTTTATTTTTAGTATCTTTTTTACTTTAATACTTTATCATTACAAGTTAGATTTTTGTGAGAATGTTAATTAACCTCATGTTATTTCAGTGTCTATGCATATTTATGAAGGAAGTATCAAAGAAGAGGATAAAGAAAGAGATAACATATTTATTTCAGGTATGATCACTCATGAGAGTGACAAAGGTATGTGTTTAGCTATTATAGTAAGGGAAAATTTGGTAATTTCATAGCTAGAGTGAAAAAGAGTTCAAAAGTCTTATTCCTGATTAGGGTTTCAGATGTGTAGATGGTTGAACAATTTTTTCTTAAGAAAAGATGTGTACTACTCTGATATAAATCATGGTATAGTTTTATTTGATTATCACTTATTGTTACCAACTGATTGGCTAAGTGACATATCTAAGAAAGCATATTGTAAGTAAGTTCACAGGTATCGGAAGAAATAACTTATGCCTTGACTTGTAGAAGTTAGACAACATGAGAAGGACTTATGATATGGTGACAGTTAGTAAAGACTAGACAATATCCAGTATTTATATAGGAGCAGGAGTCTCCTAAAGATGCAGAACATAAATGTTCAATATGAAGAGAAAGATGGATACTTAGATATAGTTGATGAGATGCAGGTAACTGCAGGTTGCTCTAGTATTGTTCTTATAGATGCAGAGGGAGCAGGTTGATCCAGTATGAAGTCAGAAAGAAAGAAATGTTTGAACTCAAGAAGGCACCTAGGATATTAAGGAAGAGACCTTCATAGAGAAGAAATGAGCAATCCCACAGGTAGACCTTCGTAGAGAAGGAAAAGAGAAGAGACCATCGTAGAGAAGGAAGAGAACTTTGTAGAGAAGGGGAGTGAGAAATTTTCCAAGGTTGGCCTCTGTCCAAGTGTTGAGTTTTGGATACTCTAGGGACATGCTAGAATACCCTTGTAGAGAGGGGTGTGACCACCCTTGTAGAGAGGAGTGTGGATGTTTCTCCAAGGGGAAACATGCATATACTCTCCGCTAGCCAAGGATTGAGTAGCCTGGAACACAAACCTTGACCATGTGGAATGGTTAGTTGGCTCTTCAGGTTTGTGTTGTGATCCTACGTGGATCATGGAAAGGGAGTCTAGTATTTCCCAGACTAGCATCTTAGCTTCTCTAGTTCATGTGGGATGACTATGAGTGAAGCTATGGTAGTAGTCCTCCCCAGTGGATGGGTGAGATAGATGACTACAAGAGAAGGGAGAACATAAAAGGAATGGAAAAACTCATAGAATATCTTTTGTGTGAAGAAAAGACATCTTCTGTGTGAAGATAAGATATCTTCTGTGTGAAGATAAGAAAGAGTATCTTTTGCGTGAAGATGAAGGAAAGAAAGAGTATCTTCTGCATGAAGATGAAAGAAAGAAAGAGTATATTTTGCACAAATATAAAGAGAAAAAAACTTCTTTAATATGGATTCATGGAGAACCAATCAGTGATCGTGATGCCAGATGACCAAATGGATTATATTGATGCCTCTTGTTATCCTATTAATGTTGTTACCCAATTGATGATGTTATCTAGTTGATGTTGTTACCCAGTTGATGATGTTATCCAATGGATGTTGTTACCCAGTTGATGATGTTATCCAGTCGATGTTATTACCTATTTGATGTTGTTGCCCTCTCTCTCCCTCCTGATGATGTTGTAGAATACCCTTCTTGTTAAGGGGGAGTGTTGAAATATTGTAACTGCAAAGAGTATTCTATTTATTATTGATTTATTATTCATTAGATCAATCCCCTTTTGTGGATTGATCATGTTGGGCATTGTAATTGAACAAATCCCATTTTGCGTATTGGTCAAACCCTAATTGTAATATGAAAATTAAGAAGTCGACCCCCAGGATAATTAAAGTGGTTCTAACCACCCAGGAAGACAAGTCGGCCCTACCAGTGAAGAGACACCTCCTTTCAACGCTTTCCAGTTTGTATAAATAAAGGAAGCCAACCACTCATTTTTTCACTCACTCAACTCACTTATCTAGTGCACAAGTATTGAAGGAAGTTGCAGGAAGAAGGAAGAGAGAGAGGTGAATTGCTTGGGAGACGATATTCTCTAGTGTTTGGTTTATTGTCTTGGCATTGAATTGGCTATGGTACTTGGTTATTGGATCTATATTAAAGAAGTTTTGTTGGGTTTTCTTCCCCTTGAGGGTTTCCTAGGACAAATGCTTGTGTACTCTTGTGATTGTGTTTCTCTCAGTGATCCTATCTATGCTATGGTTATCTAGTAAATTGAAAAGAAACCTAATAATAGCTTAAACCTTAACACAACCAACCCAATTAATCAAAAAAATTGTGTGTACTACAAGTTCTATAGTGAGCTCAACTCTTCCATGTACTCTAGTGGAATTTTCTTATCTAAGATATTCATGTAATATATATCATTTCTATGAGTTTAGAGTTCCCTAGTTGCTATCTATCTTTGTCTCAGTGAGTTAATAATTTGAAAACTCAATTTCTTTTCAATAATAATTTTCCCACGAATCAAGTAGGAATTTTTCCATAAGTTATAGTTATACTTCATTGATGGGAACTTCCACAATGGGACTTTGTCCTCAAGGGTTTTTTCCATTTTAATAGGGACCAAATCACTAAAATTTCAAAAAAATAGATGGATGAGAATGGAAGTATACCTCATTGGAAAATAAAACTAAAAAAAAAAATGTCTACTTATTAACTCACACCCTTTGTCTCTACTCACCCTTACATGAAAATTTATGCTTATTGAACACTTATAAGAAGGAAACCCACTTTATTACCACCATATGTTTATGTATGAGTTTATAAGAAAGAAAATCCTTAAGACTCTCATTTGTTCCTCACAACTCATTTTCTCATCCTTGTAACTACACTGGCTGTATGCTTAACAAACACTTAAAAGAAGGAAACCCATTATATTAACAAAATATGTTTATATATGATGTTATAAAAAATAAAGTCCTTCAAACCCCAATTTTCTCCTACTTGCAATGCCATGAGCACTTACTAGCTTGTTCATCATGCTCCTTCCAAATTCTATACATAGGTATCGTGTTTCTCAATATATTTAACATCTATAACCTCACTTTTAATCTGATTTGTTCTTCCATAAAACAATTGTCCATCCATTGGAGAAATCATCATTATGTTATTTGCTTACATAGTAGAAGGGTGTATAATCAAACACTATATCAAACCACACCACATAATGTCTAGTGTGGGTACCATTGGGACAAATGTTGTATGCTTACATATTCTCAATAACAAGTAACCCCCTCCCTTTTGATCTAGGGTGAGAAACCTTGACCACAATTTGATCTCAATTCACATTTATTGCATAATTCTTTAAATCACACTTCCTTGGTATTGCACCCACATTGCACCTTACTAAGAATTTTAAGGAATTCATACATGCATGAAATGGGATTTCAAGGAATTCATATGTGTTGGAAAGGATAACAATTCCACTTGGCATGTTTCAAATACAAAAATAGTGAACTGAGTATCAATTTTACTTATTAACTAGCAGATTCATGAAACATAGTTATATGGATGATTGCATTTTATCGTTTATTCTTATGTATCATACAAACATCTATGTATTTTTTTTAGAATGTTCTTTGTATTCTTGTATATTATTCTTCTCTTAGAATATTCCTTCCTCTAGAAGTTAAAAACCTTCTTTGAAATAGACACTTCAAGGGTTTCCATTTTTATCATCACCGTATCTCACACCATTAGGCATTGCATGATAAAGGCCCTACATCTAATCTCCTTGAGGATTTCCACCTTGTACTCTTTACTAGATCTACTCTCTTCAATATGCTTCATATTTTCGAAGGCACACCCTCTCTTACTTGGTATATGAGTCAAGGGAACCATAACTTCTTGGAGCCATATTTCCTCAACCATAGCTAAAAAATGGGAATTGTGAAGTACGCTATAAAAATTGAAGCTAGATATAAAATATGAAAGGATGTTGAACCTATTTTAGCAAGTTTTCAGGGCCAAAAAACACTCAAAAAATAACCACTCAAAAAAGATGAAAATCGTAAAACTTAGTTTTTTCTAGGATATGTTAAATATTTTTCAAAATTAACATTGATTGGATTCAAAACTATAATTTCCATCCTCAAATAGTTGATCCAATCTATGATGTCTTGGAAAGGTAGTGAGAGGGGGGAATAAATGCATGAATGGGTAGATAAACATATCGATTTTGGTGGTGGCATTGTTGGTGCTCTAATCAAATCCCCCCTTTGCCTCTTTGTCTCTGATGTTGTCTCCCCCTTGGCTCTTGTTGTCGCTGTCTCCCCTCGTTGTCTCTCTTTCTCTAAGAAAATCCCCCTTGGCCGAAGGTTCTCTCTTTCTCTTTCTATGTCGCAGAGTTTGGGCGCTCTATGTCCTCCAACTACAAGCTATGAATGGGCGTGGGCTTCCCCTACAGTACCAATGTTCGAGCTTAGTAAAGGTCCCAATCTAACAGGTTTTATATGGTCTCTCTTGCTATGAGCAAATCCCCCTTGGATGTAGGTTCTCTCTTCCTCTGTCCCTGTATCAAGATTTGGGTGCTCTACATCCTCCAACTACAAGCTTCTATGAATGGGCACGGGCACATGCAGGGGGAGTTTATTGTTGGGTTTTTTGTTTTGTGGAATTTGAATTTTTATGTTTTGTTTATTTTTTATTTTGTTATGTTTTTTCATTTTTTATTATGCTATAATATATCTATCTATATATCTATCTATC
>ML787394.1:77461-101054 GCA_009831015.1 Picea engelmannii | reverse complement strand
TATAACAGTCGACTAAGAGCTGGCTCAAACAAGGGGAATTTGACTATTTAATTAAAACAAATAATTGCGATGGTCCCTATGGATGCTGACACAATGTGATTCCTGCCCAGTGATCTGAATGTTAAAGTGAAGAAATTCAACCAAGTAGGAGTAAACAACAGGAGTAACTATGACTCTCTTAAGGTATCCAAATGCCTCTTCATCTAATTAGTGATGCACATGAATGGATTAACTAGATTCACACTATCCCTAACTACTATCTAGCAAAACCACAACCAAGGGAATGCGCTTGGAATAATCAACAAGGAAATATGACCTTGTTGAGATGGGTTTTTGAAATGACTTGAGAGGTGTAGAATAAGTGGGAATATTTTTCGGCACAAATGAAATACCACTACTTTTAACGTTATTTTACTTATAATTATGTGGGGCAGAGACAGAGTAATTACCCTAATTTTGGACTTAAGTCACGTTTCAATGGGTCGATCTAGGCAGAATAAATTTTCAGGTGGGGATTTTGTATGGAGTGACACATTCGTTAAAAGATAACATAAAATATAATTTTTGTAGGTAGAAAATTTGTATTTGGGAGATCCTAGTGCACAACCACCCTTATTACCTTTCCCTCCTAATTTGTAGTTACATCAAATCATTTTTAAATTAAATCTAGTTTCCTCACTTTCACAATATGGATAGATTTGTGAACCCTATATATTATTAAAGATGTCAAAACCCTTTTCCATGATCTTATGGTTACATACAAAGGGAAAAATAAAGGTGGACACAAAAATGCCACCCATTCCTCCTCAGGGTCCTCCCTAGGATCTTGTTGTATCTCATAATGTTGCACACTCCATTGATATCCATGTTGTTATTGAATTTTTTGCTATCCCTCCTCGTCATGAAGGGGTTTTATTTGCTATCCCTCCTCATCATGACGAAGTTTTATTTGATACCCCTATATTTAGATATAATGAGGATTGTGATATCCTTCGAGGAGATGCACTTAGAGTTATTTACCCCTATGCAACCCACCACATGTTGCAAGGTTAAGATATGATTTAACTGATCATGAAATTATCTTGTGTAAGGTTTATTCCCTCATTTTCGACACTATACACACTTCTTCACCTTCTTGAATCAATATTCAAACATGGTAGGATTCCATAATCTCGCATGAAGAATATTTTGTATTGTCTTGGTTCCTAAAAAATCTCCACCCACCTCTCCATAATGGGATTCATGTATCAAGTGTCTAGTTTTTTTATGGTTGAACACATTTCTCAATATTGCATTCATACCTATTCTATATAGGTACACTACTACTATCTTATATCTTAATTATTTATTTTCTATGCTTCTTTACTTTGGAAAATTCATTCCTTAGGATTCTTTACCATATTCCAGTGATATACATCCTCCAAGTACCTAATTGTTGTCTAACCCTAAAACAAGTTAGCATTGGAGAAGTATCATTCCATCTATTTCTCCTCTACTCCATTCTCTATCCTAAATAAGTGGTCTAGTCCCTCATGGGAAATTTTGTGTTTCACAAATATTTTAAAATCATATTCTTCAAAAAGCATTAACAATATACATAATCATCCTAACAAGATGGTCTTGTTTACTTGTCTTGGCATATCCTTTGAATTTTTTTCTCTAATTCCATATGTGGCCCAAGAAAGACTTGATTTTGCATGGGTTACAAGTGGTTCCATATCCCTTATTACTTTTATCTTTTATGGATCTACTAACATACCTTCCTTGGACACTATATGCCCCAAATGTTTCCCAAAATTGTTATATATAATGATCATATTTAGAATTTAAATGAATTAGGACTTAGATGTATAAAAAAAATCTAACCAATAAAGTGATTTAATAATGGAAATGTAGTAATTAATCGTTAGGTATTATGGATTTATGTAATTTAGCATTACATTTTGAAAAATATTAGCAAAATCCATAATACCATAATACATTACGATTAGGATTTATGTAATTATTATGAGTTCATAAATCCATACTACCATAATAAGTTCATTTGATATGTAATTATTATGAGTTCATATGCATTGTTTACTATATCCATCATTAGGGAAAGTAGTTCCCTCTTTTAGTCATAAAGAGAACCTACTTAAGCCTTGTAATTCAAGGTATTGAGTCGTCAAGATGTGTTATTCCATCCATTGATTCAAGAAAAAGGTAGTTTAGTCGATATAATTATTGGGAGTAATTATGTGCTTTAATTTATAAGGGTTAAAGGCTAAAACAGTAGATTAAATTTCGTGTATTCCATCAACATTAGAAATCTTACTTCAAGTAAAAATTTAGGGGTGGTTGGGATGTGATTCTTCAAACCTCTTACCTATTTTCCCAAGCCGAAGTATTTATACAGGTAGGAAATTAATATTTCAAAATGGTAATGCTAACTCCAGAAAGGTCATCAACTTAAAGTTTAATCCATGCTTGATCAAAGTAAAAGATCATAGTCTATATGGCATGGAGGAAATGGCAAGGAAGAAAAACAAATCCTTCAATTAGATGACATAATTTTGTTTTAAAGCACAGAGTTGCATCTTTCCAAAAATTCATAGAGAACTAACTAAATGAATTCTGGGCAAGTTAATTAATTGGTAGAGGTTGTGTCTTCCCCCAAAAATGTTGAGAACGGATTTATCTTGCTGGGAAAGTGAATCAAGACAACAAAAACACAGAGAACTAGTTAATGTATTTATGGGCAAGTAATTAATTTGCAGAGGTTGTGTCCTCCCCCAAAAACGTTGAGAACAGAAACAAGAATTCACTGAGCAACACGAAGGCAAATTGCACACAACGAAAACAAAAAGGTATGGAAATCAGGGATGATTTTAAGGATGGAAATCTATTTTAAAATTTAGAAACCTTGGCGAATCTTACTAATGCTTCATATGCTAACTATAAATGTTTGGCGATTTTTTGTAAAAATATTCAAATTTCTAAGTATTTTATATAGTTTTTATAAAATTTTGGCGATTTTTAAGGTAAAATAATTTTATCCTATAGAATTTGGGCGAATCGTTTTTAAAATAGAGAATCTCATTTTTGGTAAAATGCAGATTGGGTGAAGGTTCCTTAAAAACTCAGAGGCGAGGAATTGTTGTGTGAAGGTTCCATAAAAACACAGAGGTAAGGAATTTATTGCAAGCCAATCATAGAGGTCATGGAAGGAAGATGCAAGGGTTAGAATACCCATAAAATTCACAACAATTCAAGTCAGTCATAGAGATTAGAAAAAAAAAAAAACGCAGAGAGCACCAAGCAAAATCGCAGAGAAATACATGCACATTTCACTGAGGAAAGCATGTGAATTCGCCGAGGAATGCATGCTAAAAATTCGTTGAGGAATTCATGCCAAAATGTCGCTAAGGAAAGCAATACAAATTGTTGAGTGCACCATGCAAAAGCAGAGAATAAAGACAAGTAAATGTTGTTGATTAATGAAGGGGGAAATCACAGAGGAGAAGGTTGGTGATTTTGTTGAGTTTTATGGGAAAAATACAGAGGAGAAGGCTAGCAATTTCACTGAGCAAGAGAAGGAAACACAAATCTTTAGGGCTCTCCACAAAACGTAGGGAAAAGTATAAAATGTTGAGCACTAGTGTGAAGGGACAGAGTTGGTGATCTCCTCAAACACAGATATCCGAAGTAAATTCTCCGAGTAAGGGATCAAAGGTGTAGAGTTTAAATTTTTGGGTAGAGACGCAGGGTTTAATCTAAGTGAAGGCACCATCATTTTTAATATATTACATGCTGGAAATCCATGAAATATTTTTTTTGTGTTGGAAGGTCAAAATTAAGTGAACATAGATTATGAACAATGCTGCGAACAATAGACTCTAGCCAAAATTTAAGAGCTCTAAGATGGACTTGATAACCCTTCCTTACATCCTAAATTTACAGGGAAAAAAAATAAAATAAAAAATTTAATCAATGCTATATCAAGAACCCCTTACGGATTACACAATTTCTAAAACCATATATACAATTTCACTTATTGCAATTACAAAATTTAGCGAGGAATACCGTAATCGAAGGTGATGAAGTCGAAGATGTGCTTTCGTTCTTGCGCTCCGTCCAGCGCCCCACTTTCTAACCGTGAAGACTTCACCAATACCTCCCAGCAAAAGCTAGGGGTACTCTTCTTCCCCGTTAGTCCCCCAAGTCGCAAAGGGTCCATGCAAAAACACAACCAGAATATGCTAGCTCCCTTCTCGCCTCGCAAGGGAGAGCTACCACTCTCTCTCTCTCGAGTTGGGTTTCCCAACTCTCACAAGTAAAACCAGTCAGAATTTTAGCAGCATAACCTTAATCATAACTTGTCCTTCCCCATTCCTCCCCTTAGCCATTTCTTTTATAGAATTTTTTCTTAGTGACCACTTTCCATTTGCACATTTAATTCATTTAAAAAAAATCAATTAGGAATTACTCCCCCATACACTTGTCACTCGTTCCCTTAGTTGCACCAATATATCCACCATTTAATTTAATCAAATGTGAATTTCCCTCACCCATCCTAAAAGCACTCCTAAAATCACTCCTAGTGTCCCTTTATTACCTTTATTTCCCATTTATGACTAACGCCTTTCTAAAATTGATTTGAGTTAAAGTAGGAATGTTCTCTAGTTAGACTAGACTTAGATACCTTTCTATGCTTACACATTTTTTTTTTGGCAAATAAAAGTGGATCCTTATATTAATTCCAACTGAAATCTTACAAAAAAGATCTGCAACCTATATGCATACACAAAGATGCCCGCAGCACAAGGTAGAACTGATTAGGTTTCTCTTCACGGTTTTCCCGGAGTCCAAATTCCCAAGACCTTCAGATCAAATTAACGGTCCATATTTCCTTGGGATCAATGATCCAGATCCTCTCGCACGTTTCACGATTTCGAGTTTTGTGACTTCTCGACTTCGGAAGACAACTCCCTCCATTCTTCGGACAACCGATTGTCGAGTTCCCGAAATATTATCGCGACAGATCAACAGTCTAGATTTCCTTGGGAGCAAGGGTTTGGATCGTCTTGCGCCTTTCACGATTTCACGTTTCACGACTTGGGTTGGCTGCTTCCTCCATTCTTGGGACGCTTGATTTCTGAGTTCTCGAAATCTTCTCGTGACAGATCAACGGTACAGATTTCCTTGGTATCAACGGTTCCGATCCTCTCTCACATTTCACGATTTTGCATTTCGCGACTTCACGACTTGGGCAGGAAGCTTCCCCCCAGCTTCGGACACCCAGTAACCGAGTTCCTGAAATCTTCTCGTGTCAGATCAACGGTCTAGATCTCCGAGGGATCAACGGTCTAGATCCTCTAACGCATTTCATGATTTCACGTACCACGACTTCGCGCCTTGGGCTGACAGCTTCCTCCCTGCTTCGAAATCCCTATAACCAAGTTCCCGAGATCTTCTCAATTCAGATCAATGTGACCAGATCTACGGTCCAGATCTTCTTGAGAACCAATGGTCCAGGTGCTTTCTCACTTTTCGCGACTTCACGTCTTTGGGGAGAAGCAACCACTGTGTTCCTGACTCCCGATTGCTGAGATCTCGAAATCATCTATAGGCTGAAGATCTTCTATGCTCTCTCCTGAGCTTCTGATAATTTCTGACTTGGATGAATTTCTAGGTGGATAGAGGTGACACCTCGTCCTGATGAGGGCCATCTAGCTGGGCAAGCTCCTTGCATTGGAGCCTACCTTGAATCATGGAGAATGATCTGTTGCATAGAGTCAACCCCTGCATTGGCCAGTTTGTCTGCCAGTTTGTTTTCACTTCGCTGAATGTGTGAGGGGGTTAGAGTTAGGGAGGGTCTGAGAAGACCCTGAAAGCTGTAAAGAGGGCCAAGGAGGCGCCAACTCGAAGTGATTTTCCCTGGATCTCTGCCATTCAGTATTTTTGTAGCCAGGTCTATTATGATTTTGGAGTCTCCTTCGATGATCATACAAGTGAGGTTTTGATCTAGAGCCATTTGCACTCCGTTGATGAGACCCTAAATTTCTGCTGATTTGTTGGTATCACATCCGATGTTTTCTGCAATGAGGATTTGTATTTGGCCCGAGCTATTTTTTATGACCGCTCCATAGCCTGAGTGTCCTGGATTGCCTTTAGATGGGACATCAAAGTTGACAAAGTTGACCTTAGGGAAGCCTGGCAATGGGGTGAGCCACTTAGAGGGACTGAAGAATTTTGAAGATAGGGGGGATGCTAAGGAGGGGTAGAGTGAGCAAGCGAGAAGCCCCAAGAGTTGAGGAGCGAGAGTTCACCTGGGTTGGTGGTGAAGTCTTCCTTGGTCCATAATTGTAGCTGAAGAGTTTCCTGGAGATGCAGGAGGATTGTGTTCCAGAGGAGGGTGGGAGGAGAAGGTTGGGAGTGAAAGATTCTTTTGTTGATCTCTTTCCATAGTTGCCAGACTATAAATACTGGTAAGAGTTTCTAGGTTCTGTTAAGGATAGGGCTTTTGAAGGAGCCAGAGCCCCAATATCTGATGGTGCTTATGATGCTATTTTTAACTCATTTGGTTCTTCTAATGAACTGAGTGGCCTGGTTCCAAATGTTCTCACTGAGTAGACAATTGTTGAGGAGGTACTCCATGGTTTCAGCCTGGAGATGACATAGATGGAAAATCGAGAGGCTAATGAAGCCACATCTTTGAATATTGTCCCAGGTTAAGATCTTTTTCTAGAGAAGGAGCCAGAGGAAAGTGGAGATTTTGGGCCAGAGTTTTGATTTCCATATTGTTGTCCAGATGTTATCTTTCCGAAGATTGTGGAAATTCTCTTGAAGAGTGTATCCCTCCTTAAGAGTAAAGCTTCCATGAGGTGTGTATCCCCATCTAAGAATGTCTTGATCTGTGCTTTTTCGGATTTGCCTTTGGGTTGTGGCTTGCTTCTAGTGTTGCAAGTCATAGTTTGTTGCCACTTGGAGGTCATGATGGGTAGATTTCCATCTTCTCTAGGGAGAGCTGCTGGGGGTATCTACCCACAAGTATTCTACTTTGAGAGTGGCTATATCTTGAATGTGATTTTTGTAGGATTGTAGATTTTCTTCCAGTTGAAGAGGTGGCATTTGCTGCCAGGAATCCGTCTAGAATAGGGCATTCTAGCCATTGCGAACTTCCCAGAAGGCATGTTCCTATATGAGTGGTCGATTTTTCCAGGTTGCATTCTAGATGTTGGAGCCCTGAATTTTCTCCTTCATTCTTATAAGTTGACTTGGTTACGTATTTGGGGCATATTTGCATTTCCAGGGTTTTGCCCAAATCTCTGCGGGCGTTTTGAGCCATCTCTACCAAATTCTTTCTCCCACTGTGCTATTTAATTTCCCAGGGTCCCGGAGGCCCAGACCATCGGAATATTTGGGCTTGCAGACTTTGTCCCAGCTGACCAGGGCCCATTTTTTGTTTGGGTTGTGTCCATGCTAAAGAAATTTTCTTTGGAGATTTCTTATTTTCATTATGACTGATTGCGGGGCTGCAAGAGCTAAGATAAGGTAAGTTAGGATGGCTTGGAGGACTGACTTTAAGAGAACGATTCTAGCTGGAAGGTTGAGGGAGTGAAAGGTCCAATTGCTAAGATGGTTGCTGATGGAGAAAAGGACAGAGTCCCAGGAGATGTTTCTGGTTGCTGAGTCAGAGAGAGGGAGTCCTAGGTAGCGAGAGGAAAAAATGCAGACCGGGGTATTCAGAAGTTGAGAAATATGTTGTTGGATTGCCATAGGAGTATTAAAAAAGAAGAGTTGTGATTTGGCTAGATTAAAGGTGGTGCCAAAGGCTTCGCTGAAATTAGAGAGGATGGATTTTAGTTTAGTTGCTTCTTGCATGGTGGGGGTGTTCATTAGAAACGTGTCATCAAAAAATTGGCTATGGGAGGCTGTCGGTTGTAACCCATGAAGAGGGAGGCCTTGGAGGGATCCATTTTGAATTGAAGCTTTGATATAGCGTCCTAGGCCTTCAACCTTTATGACAAAAAGGAAAGGGGAGAGAGGGTAGCCTTGCCTTTCCTTATTCCTCTTGAGGGGGAGAAGGGTTGAGAGGGGACACCATTGACGAGGATTGACAAAAAGGTTGAGGAAATGAGGTTCATTATCCAAGAGATCCAATCCTTGTTGAAACTAAAAGCCAATAGGAACGCTTTCATGTATTGCCAGCTTAATTTGTCAAAATATTTTGAAAGGTCAAGTTTTAGAAGCATACTTGGAGTACGAGTGATTTTGAGCGAGTGGATGATTTCATGGACAAGTATGACACTATCCATGATTTGCCTTCCTTCGACATATCATGATTGCTCTTTGGAGATAATGAAAGGTAGAATTGGCTTGAGTCTTAGAGCTATGACCTTGGATATGATTTTGTAGATCACGTTGCAAAGAGCTATAGGTCTAAAGTTCTTCGGATTCGTGACTCTTTCTTCTTTGGGTATTAGGGTGAGGAAAGTGGCATTTAGTGCTGGAATAACTTTGCCTGAGTTGCGGGATTCCTCCACCAGCTTCCACACTTCCTCCCTCAACATTGGCCAATAGGAGTGGAAGAAGTTTGTTGTGAAACCATATGGACCTGGAGCCTTTCCTGTGGGTAACTCTTGAATAGACTGATCCACTTGTGCTTGCGTGATTGGTGTCATGGGAGCCTCATTTTGTTCCTAGGTGATTATAGTTGGGATATTTTTGGTCACCCTTTCTATTGCTGAGGTGCGATCCATATTGGGTTCTGAAAGGAGATCTGTGTAGAAGTCTGTCAACTTGTGCGTTATTTCTTGATGGGTTAACAAGGTGTTGCCTTGCGAGTCATCCAGCTTCGTGATGCAGTTGATAAGGCATATGTGGATCATAGAAAGGTGGAAGAATTTGGTGTTTTTCTCTCCCTTGTTGAGCCATTGGACCTGAGATTTTTGTCTCCATAGGATTTCTTCCTGCTTGTGTCTTTCTTCTAGTTGCTTTTTTATTTCACTCTCCTCATGCTACTGAGTGATTGTGTATCCTGTGTGAATGAATTTTCCCTAAAGGCTGTCTAGTTTTTGTTCCAACAGTTTCCTTTCCTGGAAAATGTTCCCAAAGACTTATTTGTTCCATTTGTGCACCTGTTGTTTGAAATATTTGAGTTTTCACTGGAAGCAATACATTTTTGTACCTCTCTGTGTTTCCGCAGTGCTCCGCCAGTGAAGGGCTAGCTCCTGGAAATCTGGATGGGAGAGCCAAAAAATTTCAAATCTGAAGGGTTTGAGATCGAGGGTGGCAATAGTGTCAACCCAGAGCTGAACTGACCAGTGGTCCGAGCCTGTCTTCGGGAGGATGTTGGAATCTACTAGGGGGCATTCCAAAAGGAGAGTTTTTGAGATGAGAAAGTGATCAAGCCTGTATGTTATTTGTTGGTGACCTGATCTTTTGTTGGTCTAGGTGTAGGTGCCATTGATGTTCTCAATATCTACCAGTCTGAGGTTCTCTATGAGTTCCTGGAATTTTGTGCTATCCTTCTCTAGACACTTTTCCCCCCCTCGCTTCTCCTCCAGTGTGAGAATCATTTTGAATTCGCCCCCTATTATCCATCACTTACGCTCTGTTAGGAAAACTAGGTAAGTTGGGATTTGAATAAAGAGGTCTTTGTCTTGGTTGTTCTGTGGTCCATAGGAATTTGTGATCATTCCCTCCTTGTCCAAACCGATGGCTCTATAGTGCGTTGTGATGGTGCATGGAGTGGAGAAGCCTTGATCAAGGATGACTGTGGCAGGATTCCATAGGATGGCCAGGCCTCCTGAAGCCCCTTTTGATTCTGTTTGATAGGATTCGCAGTTGCGCCAACATATTTTGATGATATCGTTTGCAGTTTTCCCTGCACATTTTGTCTCTTGTATCAGGAATATATCAGGGTTTTCCATTTTGATGCAGTTTTGAAGAATCCTTTGTTTGGATCTTCCATTTAGGCCTCTGATATTCTAGGTGAGGATCTTCATAGTTAACAATTTGGTTGGTGGTAAAAGGATCTCTTTGAGAGCCTGTGAATCTGTCCCGAGTTGATCATATAGTTTCCCGCCTCCTTTATTAGCTGATGAGCCGATTTTCTGCCCCATTGTTTGTTTTATTTTGGGTTTTTTCTTGGATATTGGTTTGGGTCTATGCTGATCCCCAACCTATATGTAGCCCCTGTTCATGAGTCTAGAAATACCTTGTGAAATTTTCTAAGTTGGTCTTCTGGTAAGGTTTAGAGATCCTTCTTATTGAGTGCTTCTTCTAAAATGTCTAGGTCGATTTCTGCTAGGTCCTGCTCATCCATTTCCATGACTGTGTCTTCCTCTCTTTCTGGTTCTCTCCTTGAGACTGGGTGAGTCTGTGGATCTGGTTGATTTTCTAGGGTTTGGTATTCTTGAGATGACCGATCTTCCTTGTGCTTGCTGGAATCTTTCACCCGCGGTCTTGTGGGGGTTTTACACCTCTTTTACCTCTCGGAGGTGGATAAGGGCTTCAAATGAATTATGTTTTGGGTTCTTTTTTCCATTGTTGGTTGTGGGCTTCTTCTGTGCTTGTCTCCTTCGATTTTGAACCTGGGTAAATCCTTCCTTTGGTTTCTCTTCAGCTTCCCTCTTGGGGGAGGGCATTACGAGGGCGGTCTTTGAAAAGGTGTCCATGTTCATGGAAATTTTGACATCTGAAAAGGATGTGTTCATATTCTACGGTTTGGGCCCATTCCTCGCCTTGGTATTCTAAGGTAACTGTGCCTGGGAGGGATTTGGAGATGTTCATATAGACACATATTCTTGCATAAGAGGTGTATTTTCTCTGTTTGGTAGCTTCAGAAGATCTGACATATTTACCCAGGGTATTGCCTATGCCCAGTAAAATTTCCTCTAACCAGAAATCTTGGTGTAGGGAATAGAGGTGAATCCATACAGGTGCGTATGCGAAGTTTTCCTTTTCTGAGTAGAAGTGGTCTATCCAGAAGCGTAGGTAGAGGCTAGTCGAGTTGTAGAAATATGGTCTCCCTTCAAAGTTTTTTTCCTTGTCCTCTATGTTGTAGAACATTATTGTAAATAAGCCTTTGGAGTTCAGCTGGAGCTCATAGTCTCCCTTGGGGTTCCACCACGCCTTGATCAAGCGAGCTAGGTCCTTTTCTGAGGGCCAAAGACCTAGGAATTTTCTTATGAGGGCATGGTCTCTCATGAACTGTGTATGCTCCCCTATTTTGGTGGTTTTGATGACGTACCTGGGCGCAACCGGGGCTTGAGGGATACATTTTCCAGGTATCCAGACCCAAGCTTCTTTTGGATGCGAGGACTCTGCATCCATGTTTGATTCTTTGCTTATATCCATCTCTTCCTGCAGATATTGGTCTCATAAGTGCAATGTTGGCTCAAAGGATGATCGATGCTCTTGCGAGTTCTCTGAATCGTTGGCAGCAACATTACGGTAGGAAGGGGATTTCGCCCCCCCTTCTGTGCCCATTCTTCTGAGGCGTTCAGAGCTGTAGGGATGAGGCGATCAATGCATACAAAGGGAGTCAGAGAGGGTGTGGGCAGGTGAAAATCGAGAGCATGAAAGAAAACCCTAAAAGTTGCAGAGATCCACCAACGTATCGTTTATGCTTACACATTCTTGTTTGCTTTATTCATTTCTTATTTTAATTTCTAATTTTGGTATTTACTTGCACAAGTGTATTAATCACTCAGGATTTATTTTTATTTTCATTGATTCTTAATTTGATTTATTTCATCCCCTCATCATTTAATTTAAAAAAAATAGTTTTTAGTATTCACACTCACTTAGACTTAGGATTAGTTAAATATTTATTTGCAAATGCCTAGACCCTCAGGGATTATGCTTAATAAATTCATTCTTTAGTTAATTAATTAATTCGGTAGGTGCTCAAGATTTAAGGTTTAACATTCACTCAATTTTTCTAGGCCACCTAGATTCATTGACTCATTTTTTTATACTGTGATGTGCCCTTCAAGGCGTACTTTGTACTCCAAGGGTGCCACTCACCTTTGATTCAAATTTTAATTACGTGACGTGCCCTTCAAGATGCAATACATGATCCAAGGGTTCCACTCTCCTTTGACTGGTTTTTGTAGTTGTCCAACCCTTGGAGTCAATACTCCATTCAAGAGACCTTGTGAGAGACTAAGGGCCTCTAAGGAATAAGGAACCTGCCTTATTGTGTGCCCCTTAGAATCTTCGTTAACAACTGTCTTAGTTTTCCCTCACGACATCATGGATCTCTCGAACTAGGTAATCGTTAAACTACAATTCGAGCCACGACGAGAGTGCTAGTAAGCTGTGGCAGGATTGCTGACACACCTCTCCCTCAATATATGGTTGTTGTGCATGGCCCCTTTACTCCTTATGTGAGTCTTATTATAAAGAAATCATCATCCTGCATCCATCAACGAAACATTTTCAATGATCCATAAACAACATCCTAATATACCCAATCATATGTCACATATGCATAAATAAAAATACCCAAACCAATACAATCCACTCCCTTACTCAATCCAGAGTCCAAGGAGGTCCATTGATGCCATTAACATCCTTAATCTTTCAAGTGTCCTGCACACTCTGGGAAAAATCATCAATAACATCAGTCAATACATCAATATCAAATAACATAACATCATAATCCATCAACTTTATCATAAGAATCCATAAGAGAACAAACAACCATATACTAAAACCGGATCAATTGCACACAAGTGTCCTCAAAGAATAAGTCAATAACATGTGCTCACAAGAGCGGGATGTTACATACACCCTCTCTTGTTTTAAACTTCGTCCCAAAGTTTCAAAGTAAATAAATGCAGTAAATAAAGAATCTAATAAGATCTAAATGTCTAACTGTCAAACAAATATGGAAACTGTTGGCACATATCATATGCGTTCTCCCAGGTAGCCGAGTGCGAACTACAATTGTCCCACTGGACCTTGACCTAATCGACTGTTCAACATTGTCGCTGTCGAATGAGATGGTCCATAATGTGGATTGGCTTTTCCGTGATTCCACCCTCGTCCGACACCTGCAAGGAACTCATGTCAATCACATGTGTAGGATCACTAACATAATGTCTCAAAACCAATACATGAAAAACATCGTGCATACGCCTCAACGAATCAGGCAAGGCTAGTCGATAGGCCATAGGCCCTTTCTTTTCCACAACTTCGAAAGGTCCCACAAAACTAGGAGAGAGTTTAGCACCCTTTCCAAACTTGATCAAACTGATCTTGTGCGGTTTCACCCGCAAGAAGACTCGATCACCAAATTCATAACTACGGTCAACATGATGCGCATCGACATAACTCTTCTGCCGATATTGTGCTTCTTTAATCCTTTGTCTTATCGTTTTCATTTTTTCTTCCATTTCTTGGATCTCTTCTGGCCCTACTAGGACCCTATCCTCAAGTCAATCCCAACTCAAAGATGTCTGACATGGTCTCACGTAAAGAAACTCAAATGGTGCCATCTTAATGGTGCTTTGAAAGTTGTTGTTGTATGTGAACTCTAATAGTGGCAAGAAATCCTCCCAACACTTTTGTTGGTCCATCACATACATACACAACATATCTTCCAAAATTTGGTTCATTCTTTTTATCTTCCCGTCTATCTCTAGGTGATACGTTGTACTAAATTTAAGTTGAGTTCCCAAGGCCTCTTGGAAACTAGTCCAAAATTGTCTTGTAAACACTGATCCTCGACCATATATGATCCTTTTAGGAACACCATGAAATATCACAATATCACTGATAACAAATCTAGCTATGTTTGGCACTTGATACATCGTACGCACTGGAATAAAATGGGCACTTTTCGTCAGAGTGTCAACTACCCCGAAAATCTAGTCATGCCTCATTGTCGTCAGTCACAATTCCAAAATAAAGTCCATCGAAATTATCTCCCATTTCGATTATGAAATAGCGTGTGGTTGTAGTAATCCAGCCAGATGTCTATGTTCAGCCTTCACTTCATGACATTCTAGACACCTCACCACGTATCTAACTATGTCTTCCTTCATTCCTTTCCAAAAGAATAAGGGCTTAAGGTCTGCCATCATCTTCGTGACTCCTGGATGAGCCATGTACACTGATCTATGAGCTTCATTTAAGATCAAACTTCTCAATTTGTCGTTAGGCGGTACATAACTCCAGTTATTATACCTCATTATTCTGTCGTTGTCCAATGTAAACCCCTCAAACTTTGGTACCAACATGGTGTCTTGTCTGATAATCTCCTTAACCTCGTTATACCAATCATCGTCATGTTGTATAGTTAGAATATTTTCTCTGAGATTCTTCTGAAGAGGTATCACCAAAAATATGTGTGGTCTCCGACTCAACGCATCTACCACTCTGTTCACTATTCCTTTTATGTAGGTAATCTTAAAATTGTACTCGCTAAAAAGTTCTGACCAACACCTTTGTCGCACGTTCTAGTCACTTTGTGTAAAAATGTGTTGTAATCCACAGTGGTCTATTTTTAGTTCGAATTTCTTTCCAATCAGGTAGTGTCTCCACATTCTCAGGGCATACACAATGGACAATAACTCTAGATCATGCACCGCGTAGTTCCCCTCATGCTTCCTTAATTTGTTTCAAATGTAAGCAATCACTCGACCGTCTTGCATCAAAACTCCGCCTAAGCCTTCCTTGGATGCGTTTGTGCATACCAAGAAGTCCTTGTCTATGTCGGGGAATTTTAGTATCGGATCTATATTCAACAACTCCTTGAGCCTTCAAAATTCTTCCGCGCATTTCTTAGTCCATACAAACGTCTTATTTTTCTTCTACAATTTCGTGATCAAATTTGCTATATTCAAAAAAACTTCAACGAACTGTCAATAATATCTAGCTAAACCCATGAAGTTACATACTTTTGGTACGTTCGTCGGCGCAGGCCATTCCATAATAGCCTCTACCTTTGCTGGATCCACAACGATACCTTCACTGAAGATAACATGCCCTAAATAATGAATCCTTGATTGATAAAAAGAGCATTTTGACAATTTCCCGTATAATTTGTTCTCTTGTAAACACTATAGTACCAAGCACAAATGTTCGTCATGTTCTTCCATCATCCGAGAATATATCAATATTTCATCAATGGATACTTGAAAAAACATGTCCAAGTATTCACAGAACACCCAGTTCATCAAGCTCATGAATACCCTTGGGGCATTTGTCAATCCAAACGGTAAAATGGTAAACTCATAATGCCCGAACCTCGTCTTGAATGCGGTCTTAGGAATGTTTTCCTATTTAATCTGTAGCTGGTGATATCCTGATCTCAAGTCGATCTTTGAAAACATATTCACGCCCTTCATTTGGTCAAACAAATAGTCTATTCTTGGCAACAGATACTGGTTCTTGATCGTTGCCTTTTTCAATTGACGGTAGTCGATACAGAGTCTCCACGACCGATCCTTCTTCCGTATGAAAATAACAAGCGCACCCCAAGGTGACACACTTGGACGTATAATTCATAGGTCTAACAACTCCTTTATTTTAATTTTCAACTCATGTAACTCAGGCGTTGACATTCAATAAGGCATTCTTTCTATCTATTCGGTTCTAGGTTTTAAGTCGATGGTAAATTCCAGCTCACTTTCAGGTGAAAAACATAGTAACTCTTTTGGGAACACATCTGCAAACTCTCGTACTACTAGAAGGTTTTCTAATCCTTTCGCCACGCCATTGTCGTTCAACGTTAGGATTTCATATAGCTTGCATCCATTGCACATGCTCTTCGTAGTTGTAGGGAAGAAATGAACCTTAGGGGAACTCCCTGGTTTCTTCCTAAAATCACTTGTCTCTGTCCCTCATCATATTTCAAACTCAATCGTTTCGTCTTACAGTTGAATATTGCATCATGCGATTTCAACTAGTCCATACCAATCACGATGTCATAAGATCCTAAGATCATGATGTACAAGTTGTACTTCATTAAAAAATATCCTAGGTTGAGGTTACAGTCTGTAACCTTTCCTCCAACCTTCTTCTTGGATATCGAAGCCATTTCCACGTAGCTAAACTCGTCCTATTCGAATGCCTTTACCTTAATTATTTTTAGCGTTGCACCAGAAATAAATCTCTTTGTAGCACCGAGATCCATCAAAATACTAAAGGTCTAGTCAACGATGGTACTTGACGTCTTGAGAACAGTAGACTAGTGCTCGGCCTAGCAGTTATTCACCACTGCACGAATCCGATGGGCCTTTCCCAAATGTCCTATTGTAGTTTGTCTGGCTGACCCGACTGCTCTGGTCCTCTCAATCTAAAAATCACGTTGGTAATGTGGCTCTCCACTAGTCCATCATCTGGTCTTTGGTCTAGTACTACTGGTCCCCAAAGTAGAAGTTGTGGGCCCACCATCTTGAAACCCTGGTCTGTTATGCTGAACAGGATTAAACTGTTGTTGTTGCGGACGATGTTGTTGCTGGTGTTGTGGTCCTCTGTAGGGAGTCCGCTATTGAGGTGTCGGTCACCATGGTTTCGTGAAAGTGGATCCTCTCGGAGTACCTCGAAACCCTGATGAATTTATAGTTGGTGTCCGATGCTTCTATGCACCGGAGATGTCCTACCCCGTCGGTCTTGTAGGAGTCCTGCTCTAACCCCCACTGGTCAACTCTTCCTCAACTATGAGGGACTTTTGGACTGCATCGTGCAATGTCAGAGGCATTAGTATCCTCACTTTCACACGAATGTTGACATTAAGGCTTAACACAAACTTGTTGACCTTCAACTTCTCGGTGTTCAGATGTGGAACATACCTAAGAAGCTCCATGAATCGGGCCTCATACTCGGGTACCGTACAACCACCCTGTCACAAGGTGTTGAACTCATTGAGATGGAACTCAATGAATTCCTCTGAAAAATAACTCTCACAAAATCTCTCCTCAAACAGTTCCCATGACACGTCTTCGATGACCATGTTCTATTGTGGTAGGAGCGTCTTCCACCATAGAAGAGCGCTCCCCTTCAGCTGAAAGACTGCCATGAAGACTTTCATGGTGGAGGTGTAGTCGCGAAGTGCGAAGCACATCACTATGTTCTCCAATCATGCCTCGGTGGTTGCACCATCCGTGGCACCCAAGAACTAGGGAAACTTGACCTTCTTGAGTTCTCTGTGAACGCTACCAGTACCGGCTGGGGTTCACTGTGGACCCTTAGGGGATACAGGTTCCTTGACCTCATCTCTATTCAGACAGTTAATCAAGGCCTCAGACATCCTCTAAAAGGACCTCATCAACCCAACCACATCCCCCACAACAATCTGCTCCTGTCCAATGACTTACTCTTCTCCTTGGGGGTTAGACCCCTCTGGCGTGAATGCTACTGGAGGCATCGTGCCTCCTCCCCTAGCACCACATCATCTTCCTCTACGACATCCTCTAACCATGATTACCTACAGGGACACAATTCAATTTAATTAGTGATAAATTATTAATCAAGTGTTTAATATAGTGGAAGGTGTAATGATCCCAAGTCGCGGGGTTGAACCCTCTCTGATACCATATGTAACAACTTGTATGTTACAACTAGGAAGCGAAGCACAAAGGTAGATTTTTTTTTATTTTTTTGCATTAAGAAATTAACATCAAAACATAAAACACAACACATAATCAAACAACATCATTAATAAAAGAATTACAAGCATCTCATCGTCGTAATCAAATAACGTCGCAACCGACACATCAACATAATTAGTAATGACACATAATCAACACATCAACACATGTAAATAACGACACATAATCAACAAATCAACACATTTAAATAACGACACATAATCAACAAGCATCATGAACGACGATGCAATATCAACTCATCACGGTCAACTGGAATCACCAATACTTTTAATCTCTCAACTCATCACAGTCAACTGGAATCATCAATACTTTTAATCTCTCAACTTATCACATCAAGATAATCATCAGATAACACAGGGATAACATGAGATAACATAATGATAACATAAATATAACATCAAGATGACATAAAGATACTACCCGCCCAACCTACCCTGCAAGGTTAGGACCTCCAAGACACATAAGAAACGCTCAAGCCCAAGAATCATTCGATTGATTTTGACCATTTAAGGTCTCAGGGTTGGCGACTGTTCTGAGGAACAAGGAGGTGTCTACATCCCACTAAAAAAATCAAGTCCAAAACTAAATATGCTAAATCATCAACATCAACGATAATCACGACACAATAACATTCTAATAACCAATCACACATCACATAAATTCCAAGGCGCAAGAGGATTTAATTACTAATCAATCATACAACGACATAAATTAAGGGGAAAGTAGTCAAATTTATTTATTTTCAAGGCGCAAAAGAAAAAATTTACTTTACTCCAAGGCACACGACTAATCAATTACTTAAGTCAACCATAATTCAACATTATTTCCAAGGTGCGCACGTGATCTACATACTGAAATAATCATAAATCAACTTCATTACAATGCCCATAGTTATTCTGTTCATTTAGGAAATCATACATCAACGTAGTTTAGTGGCGAAATAGAATCTATTAAAATTCAAGACGCATGATTAATCAATTACTAAATTAAACAATACATCCACATTATTTTCAAGACACATGCGTGATTTGATTATTGAATTAGACATGAATCAACATTCCTTTTGGGGCGTAAGGGAATTCATTTGCTCAGTCATGTACTCATTACATTTTTAGTGGTGCAAGAAGCTGTTGGAGTTACTTCACACACACCTAGGATTTTTTTTCCTAAGGTTTTTCCTTGTTTATTAGTCATAATTAGTCATTATCTAGTCTCCTATATTTTAGGGGAGAATATTCCACCTAGAGAATATTCTCTTTCAGTTGACACTTTAGTTTGACTAGTTGAGTTGAGTTTAGATGCTGCATTGGTTTTGTCACCATGCAACATTGGAATCATCACCATGATAATGCGCAATTGCCTTGGGATCATCACCAGACTGGTGCATTACCCTTGATTCCCTGATCTACTCCTCACTACTCTATGTTCAGTCAATTCACTAAAGACTAGTTGACTAGTTAACTCATCTAGGTGTAAGTTCACTCCCGTAACTGCCTGAGAGACTAGACTAGGTGTAATTTCACTCCTCTAAATACTGGTGTGTGTCCATATCACTCTAGACCACCACTATGGTTCATTGTTTCCCCTCCAGTGCACACTCATTGAGTTATACAGACTATATCATGTGTAAATTATTCATTATTCATTACGATTAATGAGAATTCTTCTATTGTTTCTCTCCTTCTTCTTCTTTCTCAAATTCTCTCTGCAAATGTGTATATTATTCTTTAGCTAGATCTATTTTTTGTAGGTTCAACACATTTACATGGTATCAGAGCTGACAAACTGCTAAGAAAAAGCTACACCAAAAATTTTTGTAGGTACAAAAGATTGAAGACAATGGAAAGATGGATTTCCAAAAAGAATTCATTCTTACACCTTACAACTACTTTGTATGGAAGAAGAAAATAGCCATACATATCCAAACCAGAGGGTTGTACAGGTTAACCTTGAATACAGATACATAACCGACATCAACCATAGAAAAATCTCAGTACTTAAATCGCATGGATGAGGCACTCAGAACAATTTGCAGTCTTATTTCTCCCGATCTCCTTTTTCACATATCTTCCTGTAAGACTCCCAATGAATCCTACACCACCTTGGAAGGG
This sequence comes from Picea engelmannii, assembly GCA_009831015.1. NCBI lineage: Eukaryota > Viridiplantae > Streptophyta > Pinopsida > Pinales > Pinaceae > Picea > Picea engelmannii. Next base: position 81,331 of record ML787394.1, on the reverse strand, counting down.
CTCTTTGGAAAACAAGATGATATGAGGGGACACATGATGGAGGTGGAACTGCTCACATTGGATCCAAAAAGATTTGACAATATCCAAGATTTCTTTACAAAATTCAAGGATTTGCTGTCGCAACTCAAAGCTTGCGGGGTTGATAAGTTGAAGGAGTAGAAACAAGTGGTTCTCACCATTCTCTCCAAGCTTGGTCATGAATTCTATGTATTTGTATCCACATTCTATTATGTCAGATTCGCCTCTCGAGCCACCTGGAAGATTCCTTCTCTTGAGGACTTTATTGAAGCCCTTACACAAGAGCAAACCAAGCTCATCAAAATGGGAAAAATCAAAGGCCCAAAGGTGCATGAACTCACTATTCAATATGGCAGAAAAAAATATCATAAATCTAAAGATAAAGACAAAAGGAAAGCTCATGCACATCCGAATTAGGAAGGGTACACAAAACCCTTCACCGATGCCTCCAAATCTAAAGGGGAAAAGGGAAGAAAAGGGGAGAAATGCATGTACTATCACAAAGGACTCCATCCAAAATCCACATGCATGAAAAAAAAAATATATCTGATGTCTCAAATACTTCAGCAAAACAACCTTAGAGATCGCATCCCCGAGGGTGCCAAGAAGAAGAAGCCAGAATATCAGAATTCCAAGAAAGGCAATTCTAGCCATGCCTTGATTGCCATCAACTCGTCTCCCAATGTTTGGATCGTTGATCTAGGAGAATCACATCACATGGATACCTCAAAAGCAGTATATTCTTCATTGGATGCATGCAAAGGTCCTCCTATTCTGATGGGGGACAACTCTTCTGTCGAAGTCACCGACAAAGGAAGGATTGAACTCACCAACGAAAGCTTCGAGAATGTGTTGCACGTTCCAAAACTTTTCGTCAACCTTCTCTCCATGTATCAGATGACGAATTCTATCACTATAAAGAAATTCATATTCACACAAAATTTTGTGGACATCTATGACATGCAAACCAACTCCATGGTCGTTACTGATGAGGTAAATCATTAGTCTAGATTGTATACATTTTCTAAATCCATTGAACCTGATTCTGCTTTACTACTTACTCATGCTGATGAAAGTAGTAGGATATGGAATGAAAGGTTTGGACATTTGAATTTCAGATACATGCAACAACTTAGAAAGAAAATATTGGTTGATGGTCTACCAAACATCCATTTCTCCAAGGGAGTGTGTGATGGATGTGTTCTTGGAAAACAACCTCAAGAGAAATTCGACAAAGGAAAGTCTCAGAGAGCTTCTACACCTTGAGATCTGATCCACAGTGACCTTATGGGTCCTTTTCCGCATCCATCTATCAAAAAAGCGAGGTTTGTTCTCATTTTTGCTGACAATTTCTCACGTTTTACATGGATCTACTTTCTTAGGCAAAAATCTGAGGTCTTTCAACACCTCAAAGATTTCAAAGCCCTTGTTGAGACACAGTCCAAAAAGAAGATCAAAGTCCTCTGAACTGATAATGGGGGAGAGTATGTAAATCATGAGATCCATAATCTTTTCCATGAGGCAGGGATTCAGTTGCAACACACAGTTCCCTATACTCCGCAACAAAACATAGTGACTGAGCAAAAAAATAGATCTCTAAAGGAGATGGAATCTTGCATGATGCATGCAAAGTCACTACCATAGAGACTATGGGACGAAGCACTTAATTGTGAAACATACATACAAAACAGATCTCCTCATAGATATGTCAAGGATAAGACACCCTACGAGGCTTGGAGCGGCCTCAAACCAGAAGTAACCCACTTTCACATTTTCGGTTCATGTGAATGGGTCCAGATTCCCTTTGAAAAGAGGAAGGCACTTGATCCACATAGAACTGAGTGTATTTTTGTTGGATACCCCGACGGTGTGAAGGGACATAGACTTATTGATATTTCCTCAGACCAACTCATCATTGAGCGAAGTGTCCAATTTGAGGAAAGTGTCTCGCATGTACCTCAGCAGCCGCATGTAGACACCTTCATTCTTCCACCTGTCCGAGATGATGAGCATGTACATGTCGAATGTTCTTTAGATGAGATTTTTGATTCAGAGGGATCAAATGATTCAGATTCAGAGTCAGTACAGTCAGATGCAGAGTCAGAGCATCCAGATGCAGTTGCAGAGGCCCAAGTGGGCACCTACTACTCTTCAAGATGCAGGGGATCTCGTTGGTGATCCAGCCGATACTAGGAGGAATCGGTCTGATTTCAAGGAGCCTCCTGTTGCACTCACTGCCACTGAACCATTGCCCTCCAAGAATCTTTTCTTGTTTTAGTCTTCAAATCCATAGTCTTATGGCGAGGCTGCTAGAAATCCCTTTTGGGAATCCGCCATGCAGGAGGAGTACAACTCCCTCCTAGAGAACCAGACTTGGGATATGGTTCCCCTTCCTCCTGGGAGGAAAATTTTTAGATGCAGATGGTTCTACAGTACCAAGAGCACAACGGATGGACATATTAGCAGATACAAAGCCAAGCTTGTTGCCAAATACTTTCAGCAGGTTCATGGTATTGACTATGATGAGACCTTCTCTCTAGTAGTGAAGATGGATTCCATATGATTGGCACTTTCCATTGCAGTAGCCAAGGGATGGAAAGTCCATCATATGGACGTGAAGAATGCATTTCTTCATGGTGATATCTTTGAGGAAATCTACATGGAGCAGCCCTAGGGATTTATGCAGGACTCATCTTTGGTCTGTCGACTGAAGAAGTCCCTTTATGGCCTCAAGCAGGCTCCGAGGGAATGGTATGCCAAGATGGACTCCTACTTGTTGTCACGGAACTGTGTACATTGTAAATCAGACCCAAATGTCTACATGCTTAGGAAAACTGATTCACTTCTACTTTTAGTTATGTATGTTGATGATTTGTTGATCACCGGTTGCTCGACTTCAGTGATTGTTGCAGTCAAGAGGATTCTACATGACAAGTTTTTGATGACGAACATGGGTCCACTACACTTCTTCCTTGGACTCGAGATCAGTCAGGATGCATCGGGCATCAAACTATCTCAGGCCAAGTATGCACAAGATCTCCTTGAGAGATTTCACATGACAGACTGCAAGTCTACTCCAACTCCTTTCCTATCAGGAGTCAAACTTGAGGATGGCGGGGAGACTCCACTGGTTGAAAACACACTGTACAGATAGCTAGTGGGGAGCTTGTTGTATCTTACACACTCCAAACTGGACCTCTCCTATGCAATTGGCACAATTTATAGGTTCATGCAAGAGCCACATGAGCTACATTGGAAGGATGCAAAGCATATCCTTTGATACATACAAGGCACCATCACCTTTGGGATTCATTATGCAATAGAATCTACATTATATCTCATCGGGTTTACTGATTCTGACTGGATTGGTGATAGCACTGATCGCAAGTCCACATCTAGTTACTCACTCAATCTTGGTTCTGGGCCTATCTGTTGGTCGAGCAAGAAGCAAGTTTCCATTGATCTATCTTCAGCTAAGGCAAAGTATAGAGGGGTAGTTAACATAACCATTCACGCTATGTGGCTACAAAATTTCTCATTGAGTTGGGCATTCAGTTTCATCGGTTGATCGTCATCTAGTGTGACAACCAGAGCACTATGAAGTTCTGTAGAGATCAAGTTCAAAGGCAACGAATGAAGCACATCAAGATCCACATGCACTACATCTGGGACTTAGTACACGAGGGGATCATCGACCTATAGTTATGTCCTTCGGCATAACATATGACATACATATTCACCAAGAACTTCATTGAGCAGAAGTTCCATTCTCTGTGAAGTCGTCTTGGAGTGAAGGACACAGTTACCTAGCAACTATAGTTCTTCTTTTTACATACATTGTACCTTGAGGGG
>ML787394.1:48967-68971 GCA_009831015.1 Picea engelmannii | reverse complement strand
ATGAAGCACCAAAAGTCATGTGGGCCCCGTTTGGGTAAGTTAGTACATCAACTTCCCGGGGTCGTAACTTTTGCATACGATCTCTGTTTTAGGCGTGTGATAGCTCGTTGGAAAGGTATCATCGAGGAGATTCATTTTGGGGGATTAATCATGCCTTTGGCTATCATAGAGAACCTCGATCTAAAAAAACCTTCATTTAGGCCCTCAAAATGGCCCCGGAAGTTAAAACCTGCTAAAAATAGTAAATTGCCAAAATTACCAGAAAACTGTTTTGAGCCAGTCGAAAAAGGTGGGTGGCCACCGATATCCACCTGGATCAGGGGAGATCTTCGATATCTCTCTGGTAAATTTTTATGCTTGATTAGCATTGAATACATCTATTTTTATGATATTGATTCTTTGATTGTTTTATTTCTTAATGAATGTTCCTGTTGCGAGGCAGCTCAATATTGAGCCCGATCTTCAATATCAGACCAACATTGCTTTGAATCTATTTAACACCATTTTATACACTGTCAATACACATGATGAGATTAATCATTCATGGGAAGCAATTGAACAAGATATTAGTGCTCAAGAATGATTGGAAGCCAGACATAGTCAGCTTAGAAACCAACAACAACCTTCTTGTTCCTTCAGTTTTGGCCTTTATTTCATGTCCTTAGACTCTCGTGTTTCTAGAAGAAGAAGAGGATTATCACCTGAAATTAATCCTATCCCTAAAATAGGAAGACGGAACGTTGTGTTGTCAACCCAACAAAGTGCTCTAAGGAGAACTTTGTCTGATTCTTCCAGCTTGTCTTTTTATCTTTCACCCATCATCCACTAGATGGCATCTAGTGGTGGCTCTGGTGGCACTGGAAGTGCTTCATCCTCTCAGTATTCATCTTCTTCATTGATTGGTATCTTATATAGCCACCATATCCCTGTCCAATCTATCACAAATCCCACCAAAGTCATAAAAAAATATGGACCTTTTTTAGTTTGAAGAAGACGTCGCAACCACACCGTGGCATGTGTCCTCTCCTCTTAACCTAGCACCTGCTACTCATCCACTTCCTAAGTTCAAGGAACATCTTCCTAGTTTTTTGGGAAGTAACACTATCACTACAAATGAACACCTAGTGGCATTTTCTAATGCCTGTCACAATATAGGATCTAATGACAATGATACTTGCATGCGCTTATTCGTCAATTCCTTGGAAGGAAAGGTTGTGGCCAATTTATTTGACCTTCCTCCTAAGATTATGTCTACTTGGGAGGAGTTAATCTATTGGTTCAGATCCACTTACGGGCAATCTAAAATCCCAACCGAGAAGTTACGGGAATACAATAACATCGTCTATAAGGATGGTGAGACCATAAAGTCCTTCAACCTGAGTTTCACTAAGTTATACAATCAAATCCATGAACTCATCTGACCTCAGAACCAAGCCGCATGCATGCATTACTACAATGCATTACCTTCCCCCTATGGTCATAGTCTTGAGGAAAAATCCATTGATAATCTCGGTTCCACTATGCATACTTATTTAGTGTATGAATAATAGCTTGAAAGAGTAGGTCTTCCTTAGGGATAATCGGTTAAACAAACATACATGTCCGCCCTCTTACAACTAGTACAAGATATGAACAATCGTATGATATCATATGAGCAAAAATGGACTGTCTCCCCTCTCACCCCTGGAGCTTCATCCTCTTCTGTACCTCCCTTTAGAAACCCAATTGAAAATAATTTTCAGCCTAAAGCTATCTTGCCTCGAAGTTGGTGTAACTTTTGCAAGGAACACCACGAGGAAGAAACATGTGAGGTAAGGAAGAGTGCCAGAGATAAGATCTTTGGTAAAAGACCAAAAAATACCATCGATGTCCTAGATTTTGCAGAGCTAGAAGATGTCATGATCATCAATACTAGGAATAAATCCTATGCTCCCAAAGACAAGTTTGATCCTCCCCGAAATCCTTCTAACCCGAGCTCATCTTCACTCGCTGCTACTGTTTAGATTCCTAAAGTTCCTGACAGTCAAAGAATTACCTCCCCTCTCTCCTCTTCCAAATATAATATCCTAAATCAGTTGGCCAACATCAAAGCAGATGCAACCCTTATGGACATGATTGTCATCCTTGAACAACAGAGGCATCTGAAACAATTCATGGAAGGAAAATCTTTTGTTTTAGCCAACCTCTCTAAAGAGGTAAATGAAGAGGATTCATCTGTAAATAAAGTAGGTGTAAATAAATTTAGATACCCTATAAAAAAATCCCCCTTTTTATATTTCTGTAAATATTATGGATAAGATCGCCCATTGTTGCCTCATTGATGGTGGTTCAAGCCCAAGTGTGATGTCGAAGATTAGTATGGAAGAGCTAGGATTGTCTTTTATAAATGGAAACGCCACAAGCATGCTCTCCTATAATAATCTACAACAAATGACCATAGGTGAGATTAAATATGTGACCTTAGTTTTGTGCGCACACCCTGAAATAAGGACAACCCTTAGCATTTAGGTAATTGATATGCCAATGAGCAATTACTCAATCATCTTGGGAAGAGATTGGCAAGCTTTGATGGGTGGATACCCCTCACTCGACGTGACACATTTGTCCATTCCTCGAAGTGTTAAAAAAATTATATTCCTTAGAGAGGGAAGGATTTCACCTTACATAGAGAGTGTTCCACAACCTAATGTGAACTATATCGAAGAAGACCTAGGAGTGTATTCCATCTTTTATGAGGAGGATAAAATTCCTTTGGAACAAATTGATTTAGATAATGGTTTGTGGCACATGCAATTTGGTGGCTCATGCTCTAATGACGGTAATGGAGCTGGAATTATCTTCATTTCTCCTGTAGGAAAATCTGTAACTTTTCTTATAGGTTGGAGAAATCTGTAACTTTTCTTATAGGTTGGAGTTTGCTTGCACGAACAATGTCACTGAATTCAAAGATTTCTTACTAGGCATTGAAAACGCCTATAATCTCGGTCGTGGTCACCTTTTAGTTTTTGGAGACTCTGAGCTTGTTGTGAACTTCGTACATAAGATTTACTCCCCTAGCAACAAGTTGATGAAACAATACACCCAAACTGTTTGGGCACTTATCTCGAACCTATTATCTTTCAACATCACTCATGTCAAGAGGGAATTGAACTCAATGGTTGATCGATTAGATGTTTTTGCAGCCTCTCCTAATCAGAAACTTCTGTCGCACAGACCTAATTGTACCTTTCAATCTCTATATCATCCACATATCCCTGACAATATAGAATATTGGCAAGTCTTCCCTAATGATGAGAACATTTGTTCTTTCATTCAAAATGAACCTTTTAAGCATAAGGAAATTATATCCATAGAAGATAACAATATTCCTAAAGGCTTGACTCCTCTAGAGGGTTCTTTTTAATCGAGTGATGCAGGAAATAAAGAGAAACAAAAAGAAGAGGAGTCGAAAAGGAAGGTGGGTGAAATCATCTCCATGAACATTAGGACACCTGAATCTCCAAAGAATGTTAAAATAGGTGCCAAATGTTCCAATGAAGAGAAAACGAAGTTTTCCAATCTACTTGGTGAATTTCAAGATGTTTTTGCTTGGTCTTATGAGGATATTCGTGGTTTTGATATTGGTCTCATACATCATGCCCCATGAAGGAAGGCGTAAAACCAGTTAGGCAAAAACAAAGACCTATCAACCCTGCACTGGAAGAAACTATTCGAAAGGAGTTGGAAAAACTCTTGAAGGCTGGGATCATCTTTTTGGTCAAATATTCCGAGTGGGTTTCAAATTTGGTCCATGTTTGGAAATTGACTAGTCAGATAAGATTATGTGTCGATTTTCGCGCATTAAATCGGGCCAGTATAAAATATCACTTTCCTCCCCCTAATATGGAAATGATTTTGCAGCAAGTTGCAGGGTCACAAATGATGTCCTTACTTGACGGTTTTTCTGGTTACAATCAAATCAAGGTAAAAAGGGATGATAAATATAAAACCACCTTTATTACTCATTGGGGTACCTTTTCTTATGAGAGTATGCCTTTTGTCTTATCTAATGCAGGTGCCAGTTTTCAAAGAGCTATGCAAATAGCTTTCAACGATTTGATCGACAAGATCATTTGGATCTACCTGGACGACTTAACTGTTTATTCTAAAACCAAATCATATCATTTTGGTCATCTGAGAAAAGTTCTCATGTGATGTAGGAAATTTGGTATTTCTCTAAATCCTTCTAAGTCTATTTTCAATGTTATCGAGGGCAAGCTCCTTGGACACATTGTCTCTGATTCAAGAATACGCATTGATCCTGAAAGGATTGTTGCTATCCTTAATCTTCCTACTCCCACTTCCAAGAAGGAGGTTCAAGATTTTATGGGGGTCATTAACTTTGTCCGTAGGTTTGTTCCAGATTTTGCTGTGATGGTCAAACCAATTCATAATCTTCTTAAGCAAGATCGTTCTTTTTCTTGGACATATGATGTCGAAAATGATTTTGTAGGGATCAAGAATGAAATCAATTCTGCACCGGTTTTGGTGAAGCCTAATTTTGAGAAAGAATTCATGATATATACTAATGCCACCGAGGAAGCAGTTTCTATTGTCCTCATGCATAATGATGACCAAGGTAACGAAAAACTAGTGGCTTACATGAGTCAAAGCTTGTCTGATGATGAATTTAAATATTCTTTTATTGAGAAACATGCTTTCTCTCTTGTTAAGGTTGTTGATAAGTTTCACCACTTTATCCTAGGTAAGCATATGTTGGTAAAAGTCCCTTTATCTGTTGTTAGGTTTTTTCTCTCACAGACTTATCTTTCATGAAAGCTTGCACATTGGCCTGCCAATATCCAGGAGCATGATTTGAATATCGTGACTTTTACCACTATCAAGGGATGTGACTTAGCCCTTCACTTAGCTCACCATGCTGAGAATAGTGAAGAAATTGATGAAGAATATAGTTCTCTTCCAGCTCTCTTTTACATTGATGACCAGATCCCCCTTGTGTCTGAACATCCCTGGTATAAGAATTTGGTTTATTATTTACAAAACCAAAGATGTCCGGAGACTTAGACACTCATTAAAGGAAAAGGCTCCATCTTGAATCTGCAAGATACATCATTATAGGAGACTTATTGTTTCAAATATTTGTTGATGGTGTGTTGCTTCGTTTTGTAAACGATGAAGACGCACATAAACAGTTGCAAGAAACTCATGGCTCTTCAAATTCTGTCATTCATGTAGGAGGTCATTTTTCCGCTAAAACCATCACTTTTAAGATTATTAGAAAATGATACTATTGGCCTTCAATATTTCGTGACTCTTATGTTTTTTCGATATCTTCTGACAAGTGCCAAAAATTTGTTGGGAAAGAACTCCTTTCAGCCATGCCATTACAACCTGTCCTCCCGGACTTTCCCTTTTCAAAGTGGGGATTGGATTTTATTGGTCCTATTAATCCTCCATCTTTAGCAGGGCAAGTTTTTATTTTGACAGCCACGGACTATTTTACAAAATGGAATGAAGTTATCCCACTTAAGGATTCAACAGATGATCAGGTAATTTCTTTCCTTGAAAATAACATTTTTTTCCAGATTTTGTCGTCCATTTGAGATTATTACAGACAATGGTCCCGCTTCATTTCTGCTAAGCTGACCCAATTTTTAGCTAAGTTGGGGGTTAAACATTTCACCTCATCAACTTATTATCCCCAAGGAAATGGGCAAGCTGAGTCTACCAACAAAAATATGGTAAGAATGGTCAAAAGGCTCATCGAAGATAAGCCTCATCAGTAGAAAACTCTCCTCACTTACGCCCTTTGGGAAGATCGAACCACTGCCAAGGTAAGCACTGGTTGCACTCCTTTCCAGCTTGTTTATGATCAAGAAGCCCTCCTGCCAACGGATCTAGAACTTTCTTCCTTAAGGTTGATGCTACAGATCGAAGAATTAAATTCTTTCGATGTTTCACAAAGGATAAACGCACTCCTAGCTTTGGAAGAGCAAAGGATGTTTTCTTTGCATAATATTAAAAGGAGACATCAAACTGTTAAGAAGTATTTCAACAAGAGTATCAAGACTGTCAAATTTAGGGTCAATGAAAAAGTATTGTTGTGTGATTCAACTCATGTTGATAGGGGAAGACATTCAAAATTTCAAAAATTATGGTTGGGTCCTTTCAAGATCGTTTTTGTCTTAGGTACTAACTCTTATATTCTAAAAGATTTACAGGAGCGATTGTTTTCCTACAACACTAACGGTTCTCACTTGAAGCATTACGTGGAGCCAACTTGAAAAGTTCTAACGTTGTTTGGATTTTCTGTATATTGGTAGTCTAGCTTTGTTTTCAGTTTTTCACTATTTTTCTTTTATGCTTTACAGTAGTTTGATTTATGCTTTTTTCTTAGAACATTTCCTACTGCTTTTACATTCCCATTGTTTTATTTCTGTTGTTTTAAAATTTTGAATTTTATTTCTGTCATGATTTTATTGCTTACCATATTTTAGTTGATTTTGGTCAAAAATAAGATGTTGGATCAATTTTGCCACAGTGTCACTCCTGCAAAATGTTGTTGGTCAATAGAAATCAAGATTACACAGCTGTTACGATGTTTACCCTCAAAAACACACTTGAATTTGTTATCTTCTTTCACTGTTGTCTTATAAAGAGATTGGTTATCTCCCGCTTCTACTTTCCATTTCTTCATCCATTTGGGAAATAAAGAGTAAGTCCATTAAATTGTCTCGTTGAAGTAAAGAGCGAAATGTGGTTGAATGATTATGCATACAGGGATAAACCCCCTCATACTTAACATTTTTTCATAAGTTATTCCCAAATTCCTGGTCATTTTTCCATTAAATCCGCTCACTTTCCCCTGTTGCATGATCATTTTGGTTATATCTTCTTGATCTACTGTTTTTGGTTTGCGAAACCATGAGTTCTAAGTTCTAAATCTGTTGAAAAAAAATTTCCCTGTGGAGTCGCCAGTTTGTTGACAATAAAATTCGCAACGAGGATTTTGCCCGCAAAGTATTGCTAAAGCCTATTATTATAAGCTAACGATATATATAATACTAGTAGGTGGGACCCCCTTGTATATTGAAGGATCAGATCTAGTTCTTATTTGATGTTATGTTGATGTTCCACACTGCTTAAGGTTTTGGCATGATTGATGTTCAAATGTTGGTTCCATTTGCAACAAATGGGAGATGGATAATTCATGCTATGTGTGGGTTTCTTTACTCTAAATTCTCGGTTCCGGGTTACAAGAGATTATGAGAATTGTTATTTCTATGCTAATTGTGCCACGTTCTATTGCATATTACACCTGCACAAAACATATGTTAGTCATGGGGGAGGATAGAAGAAGAAGCAAACTAAGGTTTTCTCTTTGAGTTTGTGTTGAGATAGTTCAATTTTCATTTATTCCTTAATTTATTTAAGGCCTAATTCTTTTTTATGATAGCAAGGTCTTATTTTAGACAACAAGATTCAGGGTTGAATTACACCTTTCAGACACTTGTTTTTTAGAAGTGTTGATCTATCTTTGATAGTCTGTGTAGACTTGTCTGTTTGTGAATTAGTTTTCATGACTGACAAAGGCTATTGTGCAGAGTTGAGTGGGAAACAATCTGTGGCAAGTTGATCTAGCTTTTTGAGTTCAGTTTTTTATTTTTTGTCAGAGGTCCTTTTGTATGTTTTGATTGGGGATGTCTAAGTTTGACTTTGGTCCAAAACTTCTTCACAAAATTTTGTAAAGAGAATGACTCTTTGATGAATTGGAATGAAATAAATGATTGCTTTATGTCTCATCTGTGTTGATTATCGACTTGGTGTTTTTACTTCTGTCTCTACATTTATTTCAACAACTGTTATATTCAAAAAATTGTATAAACAATGAGTTTTTCAACAAGCTTTTATTTATAAAAAGACTAGCCTAAGCACTTGTAATCAATACTTGTGAGTTAGGATATTAATTTTGATGGCTATAAACATAGGGTGATATTCCCGTCTATTTTTCTCTAGCCAAGCAGAATCTGAAAATGCTTGAGTAAGATCATTTCATATCTTTTCCTTAATAGTGAGGAATTGTTGTGTGAAGGTTCCATAAAAACACAGAGGTAAGGAATTTACTGCAATCCAATCACAGAGGTCATGAAAGGAAGATGCAGGGATTAAAATAACCATAAAATTCGCAGCAATGCAAGACAATCACAGAGATTGGAAGAAAAACAAAAATGAAAAGAGAACCAAGCAGAATCACAGAGAAAGACATGCAAATTTCATTGAGGAAAGCATGCAAATTCACTGAGGAATGCATGCCAAAAATTCATTGAGGAATGCATGCGAATTTGCTGAGGAATGCATGCCAAAAGTTCAATGAGGAAAGAAATAAAAATCGTTGAGTGCACCATGCAAAAGCAGAGAATAAAGAAAAGTAAATGGCGTTGAGTAATGCAAGGGAAAATCACTGAGGAGAAGGCTAGTGATTTCGTTGCGTTTTATGGGAAAAATGCAAAGGAGAAGGATAGCAATTTCGCTAAGCAAGAGAAGGAAATGCAAAGCCTTAGTACTCTCCACAAAACACAGGGAAAAGTATAAAACGTTGAGCACTAGTGTGAAGGGGCAAAGCTGGTGATCTTCTCAAACATAGAGATTTGAAGTAAATTAACTGAGTAAGGGATCGAAGGCGCATAGTTTAAATTTATGGGTAGAGGCACATGGTTTAATCTAAGTGAAGGCATCATCATTTTCAAGATCTGACATGCTGGCAATCCATGATTTATTTTTTTGTGTTGGAAGGTCAAAATTAAGTGAACAGAGGTTACAAACAATGTTGCGGACAATAGACTCTAGCCAAAATTTAAGAGCTATAAGATGTACCTTATAACCCTTCCTTACATCCTGGATTTACAGAAATTAAAAAAAAAATCATTTCATCAATGTTATATCAGGAACCCCTTATAGATTACAAAATTTCTAAAACCATATATACAATTTAATGTATTGTAATTACAAAATTCAGTGAGGAATACTGTAACCGAAGGTGACGAAGTTGAAGACGTTATTCCGTTCTTGCGCTCCGTCCAACTCCTCACTTGCTAATCGTGAATACTTCACCGATACCTCCCATCCAACACTAGGGGTACTCTTCTTCCCCCTTAGCCCCCCGAGCTACAAAGGGGCCATGCACAAACACAACTAGAATATGGTAGCTCCCAACTAGTCTTGCAAGGTAGAGATACCTCTCTCTCTCTCTCTCTCTCTCTCTCTCTCTCTCTCTCTCTCTCTCTCGTTGGGTGTCCCAACTCTCACAAGTAAAACCAGTCAGAATTTTAGCAACATAAACTTACTCATAACCCGTCCTTCCCCATTCCTCCCCTCAGCCATTTCTTTTATAGAATTTTTTCTTAGTGACCACTTGCCATTTGCACATTTAATTCATTTTTTTTTTAAATTAATTAGGAATTACTCCTCCCATACACTTGTCACCTGTTACCTTAGTTGCACCAATAAATCCACCATTTAATTTAATTAAATTTCAATTTCCCTCACCCATCTTAAAAGTGCTCCTAAAATCACTCCTAGTGTCCCTTTATTACCTTTATTTCCCATTTATGACTGACGCCTTTCTAAAACAGAGTTGAGTTAAAGTAGGAATGTTCTCTAGTTAGACTATACTTAGATACCTTTCTATGCTTACACATTCTTGTTCTTTTTATTCATTTCTTATTTTAATTTCTAATTTAGGTATTTACTTGCACAAGTGTATTAATCACTCCTTAGGATTTATTTTTATTTTCATTGATTCTTAATTTGATTTATTTCATCCCCTCATCATTTAATTTTAAAAATTTAGTTTTTAGTCTTCACACTCACTTAGACTTAGGCTTAGTTAAATATTTATTTGCAAACGCCTAGAACCTCAGGGATTATTCTTAATAAATTCATTATTTAGTTAATTAATTAATTAATTAATTCGACAGGTGCTCAAGATTTAAGGTTTAACATTCGCTAAAGTTTTCTAGGCCACCTAGATTCATTGACTCATTTTTTTTTATATTGCGATGTGCCATTCAATATGCACTCCATGCTCCAAGGGTGCCACTCGCCTTTGATTTGAATTTTAATTATGCGACGTGCCCTTCAAGACGCACTACGTGATCCAAGGGTGCCACTCGCCTTTGACTGGTTTTGGTAGTTGTCCAACCCTTGGAGTCAATACTCCATTCAGTCGACCTTGTGAGAGCCTAAGGGCCTCTAAAGAATAAGGACCCTTCCTTATTGTGTGCCCCTTAGAATCTTCGTGTGCAACTATCTCAGTCTGCCCTCACTACATCATGGATCTCTCAAACTAGGTAATCGTTAACCTACAATTTGAGCCATGACGAGAGTGCTAGTAGGTTGTGGCAAGGATGTTTCCATAGCTCTCCCTCAATATCTGGTTGTTGTGCATGACCCCTTTACTCCTTATGTGAGTTTGATTAGCAATAAATCATCAGCCTGCATCCATCAACAAAACACTGTCAATGATCCATAAACAACATCATAATATACCTGATCATATGTCACATATGCATAAATAAAAATACCCAAACCAATACAATCCACTCCCTGAATCAATCCAGAGTCTAAGGAGGTCCATTTATGCCATTGGCATCCTCAATCTGTCAATTGTCCCGCACACTCAGGGGAAACTCGTCAATAGCATCAGTCAATACATAGATATCAAATAACATAACATCATAATCCATCAACATCATCATAAGAATCCATAAGCGAAAAGACAACCATATACTAAAACTGGATCACTTGCACACAAGTGTCCTCAAAGAATAAGTCAATAACATGTGCTCGAAGGAGCGAGATGTTATACATAAAGATAAACTACAACAACAAACAAAATTTTACTGCTGGAAGCAAGCATACATTGAGTTCCTTTACAAGAAATCACTTCACAACGTGTTACTGAACTTAGAAACAATTAATTTTGTTATTCTAATGAAAATAAATCTTCTAAGCAATGGAAATAACCTACAACAAACATAAAATCATACCATTGTTACAACTATGAAAACATGTAGAATTGAGTGTACAAGCTTGGCAATGGGGGGCCTCCAATTATTTGCTAGCACACCTGAAGTAAAATCAGCTAAGATAAATCTGCTAACAACATGAACTAATGCAACAAACTCATTCAAATAATCAACATAGATCTGATCTCCAAAAACTCCAAAGTTTGAAAATTATATTAAGAAGAAGGTCCCTTAATTATCCAAGTCTTGGGATATTTATACAAAGAGTCTATAACTACAAATGATAAAATTACTCTAATTAGTTTCTAAGATCCTAAAATATGCTAATTAGGTTGAACTCCATCTCTCATATCCATAAAATATGAAGAAATCCCACGAAATCTAAAATTGTCCTGATTTTTGGCTAAAAACATGGCATTTCCTGCAAAAGTGGCTAGGTTTGACCGACATTGACCAGGCACGTGTGAAGCCCATTTATGGAAGAGAAAAGATTTTTATCCATCTATGGACATCAAGGATCACTCCACATGTTTCATAATTCTCCCAGGTGTCCTGAAAGTATATGAACCTTGGAGCTATTATGAGAAGTTGCAACTTCCCATAATTTTTGCTAAAAAAATAATTTTAATGTCTAAATTTTGCAAAAATTCAAATCATAAAAAACAAATGACAAATGTACCTGAGATGATCAATTTGAAGCTAATATGGAGGAAATATGAGAGATATGAAAGGAAAATGGAGGCAAAAACATGGATTATATGGCAGATATAAGCATCAAAAGTGGCACCCAACATCTCCCCCAAGAGGAAGGTATTGCATGTCCCTATTTAATGAGAATTTATCCTCAAGCATCCCCTGCTTCTTGTGCAGCTCGCAACAATTCCTAGATCCTAGGTTTACTCAGTTCTTTGATTTTCTCTTTTTGTACCACTGATCACATTTTCATTTCTTTGTACTTTTGGTTCCTTGCTTTTGCTTTCTGGTACCATTTGTATGCTTGGTTAATGAGCACAATTGTTTCCTTTTCCAACTTCTTATTATTTTCATAAGTTTTTCATTTTCTTCATGAGTTTGTTGCTCTGAGTTTTAAGAATTTCATTTTATGTTTGCAAATATCTCTCCAAAACCTCTACTTCTTTGATTTTTCTCTTCAATTTCTTAATCTTTTTCTTTTTCTTCTCAAGTTCTGATGGTGTCTCAACAATTATCTTTGTCCCTTTTTGTTTCTCTGATTCCCCAATCTGATCTTCTGATGCAGGAGCATCTCTCCACGTTAGCCAGCCAGCCACGTTGAGCGCAGACATTCAAGATGAAGAGAGAGGCGCAATCCTCATTTAAATCTGAATTGAATGTAAATTTAATGTTGTAAGCTATTGAGCTGGGAAGCCATGCCTTTGTGCAGGCATTAGGTAGATCGGCCTTTAATGTGTGTATGGTTGAGATCTAGATCTGATTCTGGACTAGACAACACATTCAATGTAATTGAATAGGGTAGGTAGGTTGGAGGGAAGAGCTCAAAGAGCCCCCTCAGGTAAAAGAGATTTTGTATCTCATTTTGTAGTTAGTGAAGAAGAGAGTAGTTGTAATGGTTGTAAGAGAAGAGCCAGAGAGAGCTCGAGAACACCCTTGTAAAAACAGGCATTTGCCATTTTAATACAAAGAGCAGTTTTTCCTGCATTATTTTGTGTTATGTGGATGTCTGTGTGTGTTCCATTGTATGTTGTAGATGTATACTGTAGTTGTGCATTTGCAGGAGTGTGTTTGATTTCAGGTGAAGGTCTTTGAGGCTTCACACTAGGAGGGTGTGACAGAACGCTGCGGGTTCTGATAGCCGTGCACAGATGATGCATTTCTGAACACTGCGGGTTCAGACAAAGACGTGCTGCAACACAAGAACTGAAGTCAACAACTCAGAAGAAGACCTCAAGGTTGTTGAATACCTTGGAGGCAAGGCTGTGTGAGAGAAGACACAGTTGCAGACAGAATCTCTGAGGAGTTCTGTGAAGCTCTGCCAAGTGGGCATTGAGCACATGCACAGGGTGCTGAAGAAGAACTCTACTGTGAGTTCAGAAAGAGGACCAGAATCACTGAGGATTCTGAGAAGCTCTACCAGGTGGGCATCGAGAGAGTGCATAGGTGCACAGGAGAAGGAGACAGAACTGCTGGAAGTTCTGGAAGAAGATACTCTGCCAGGAGGGCATAGAGACGGTGTGCAGATAGGCACAGAGGAGAGAAGAGAACTCTTTGAGTTCTGGAATTTAGAGGGAGAATCCACTGAGGGATCTTCGCGGGGTTACTGAATACCCAGAAGCACTCAGCAAGAGGTTGCTTGAGGCAGAAGGATAGCCAGGAAGGCGTCCATATTCTCCATCTGTGGGAGAAGAAAGATAAAATCCCTTAGGGGTTTGAGTACTTGCAGAATCTCAGGACAGATAGCACTTTGCGTGCGAGGGCTCTATAAGGAGTGCAGAAGTCAAGGAATCCTTTGAGGATTCGGGAGTAAAATCTCAGGAGGAACAACGTTATTGAGAACACGCGGTGAGAACTCAAGCAAAGGAGCTCGCAGAGAAAGAAGACAAAGGTTGAGGCCTTTGGGAGACTTGGAATTCTTCCAAGCATAGGAAGAAAGTGCGCAAGCTCAGGAGGGAGCACAACAGCCGTCGGATCGACAGGAGAAGAAACCTGGACCGTTGACGATTTCACGTCCAGAGAGCATCAGAGGGAGCGCGTGGGAAGAAACAATCTGCACCGTCAGATCTGGAGAAAAATCCCGTCAGCCGTCAGATTTGGCGAGAAGCGAGGAGGTTACGACTGGGTTTCCAAGGTGCAAGCCCAGGATATTGTGGACCGTCGGATGTTCACACAGAATCTCGTCAGCCGTTGGATCGGGAGAAGATGATCAGAGTTTAGCCTCTGGAGTAAGCGTGCAGGAGAATGGATCTGGGCCGTCAGATCTTGAGCGGATACCCGTCAGCCGTCGGATCGGACAGGAGTTGCACGAGGTTTATCATCGAGAGTCACGAGGGCAAGAGATCGGGAATTTCTATAGGAAACTACCCGGGAGCGATCTGGACCGTCCATTAGCGGAGACACGTGGCAGAGATCGAGGCGTCGGGAGTCGGGATATCGGCATTCCCGTGGACAGGAGATCGGGGAAGTCCATAGTGGAAACCCCGACACAAATCTGAGCCGTCCGTTTGGGGGGGACAGGTGTCAGAAATCCAAAGAGAGTCGGTATATTAGCGCTCGGGAAATTGGAGTTCCTGAGGTCGTGAGAGTCGGGACATCAGAAGTCTCGAAATCCTGAGAGGTGATCGGGACCGTCCATCTGGAAGGGACGCGCGGCAGCAATCAGAGCCATCGGGGAAAGTCCCGACTGGAAGTGTTGATCGGCATTTGGGTCATCAGAATATCGGGAATCCCGTGGACACAGGGTTTATGCAATTCGGAATCGCGAAGTCCGATACCCCAACAAGAAGGAGGAAGCTCCGTTGTGTGGGGGCCAGCTGTCAACATGGCGGAGAATCGGGATTCGAGGGATCGGTAGTCCCATGGGAAAATGTTTTTTGATATTTGAAACCCTGAAGTCCCGAGGGAGATCAGGGACCGTTGATCCAGTAGGCAATCACGACCGTTGATCAGACTAAAGGCGGACAGGAGTTGCTAGCTGTCAGCGTAGCGGGGAATCGGGATTTGAGGAATCGGGAATCCCGTGGACCAATGCATTTTGGCATTGAAAAGCTCGAAACCCCGATGAAGAGGTAAGACTGAGGTCACGGGGATAACGGTCATATGGGCCAGAGCCTAGCCAGGAGGGCTAACGCATAAAGAGCGTGTCGGGATTCGAGGGATCGCGAATCCTGAGGACGATTGTATTTGGACATTGGAAAGTCTGAAACCCCGATGGGGGACAAGGTTGCGGTCTTGTGAGATAAAGGTCACGTGGACCAAGAGCTTAGCCTGGAGGGCTAACGGGAATTGGAGCACATCGGAAAATTGAAACCCAAAACCCCGATAGGAGGATATAAGGCTGCGGTCTTATGGAAAGTGGTCACATGGACCAGGGCATAGCCAGGAGGGGCTAAGGCCGGAAGAGAGCTCATCGGAGATCAGGGATTCGAGAATACAGGAACTCTTGACATCAGAAAGGACGAAACCCCGAAACCTGAGATTAAGTCAGGGAAAGAGCGTGGTCATGTGCAGAAGGCCGTGTGGGTGAGAAGGACCCGTGGATCGGGTTTTCATTAGAGATTCCAGCAAGGAATCAGAAGGGCTAATTCGACTCAAAGGGGGATTTAGATCGATCCTGTGAGCAGGAGAGCACGACGGGGTGTGGTCGCGTATTCTCTACTGCGTCATCTTCACTCTCCATTTCTTCAAGAAATGTCCTCACTCCTTCCTTAATTTCATTGAATGTAGAGTATGTAGGAGCTTCTTGTTCTTTACTTGTCTCTCCTTGTTGTGCCTCTAAAAATTCTATATAAGCATACTCCATCTGCTGAGATGGATCCACCTCTTTTTCAATTACCTCATGTGGAGTATGAAGAAAGTTTCTAGATTTCCTCTTGTAGGTTCTAAATGGATTAAATCTCTTTCTTGAAACTCATTTTCTTCTTTGGCCATGCTTCTTGTCATCCTTCTTGTTCCTGTGGGCTGTTTTGATTTTGTTGCCTCACGAGCCATGACAATTTGTACTTCATCATCTTCTTCTTCATTATTTGGAACAAATTCCTCCTCTTTGTCTTTTTTTTCTTTTACAAAACCTGTTATCAACAAAGAATTGTTTCCATGTGATTTTTTGTGCTTGCAAGTAATGTGAAACAACCATCTTGATGAAGCCATGATGATATAAACTTTTTTCCATATTATTATCTTGTTTTTGGACACCTTTGGCCATTTTAGAAAGACTTTGAAGCAAGTAGTAGGGCATGTTTATTTCAATATCATCTCTCAAATGATGCAAAAGTTTGAGATGATAGAGATAGATGATACTAAAACTCCCTTCAAAAGTAATGAACTTCTGAATAATATAGGCTATCTCATCCCATGGATGAATCAACCAACTCATTGGAATCCCTTTTTTCCAGTTTAGTGCTGCTGCCCTAGATATAGATATGAATGGTGTCCAATACTTTTCTTTGAATTTCTTAGTTTTAAAATATCTCTCTCCCTGTTGAGGTAATCCAGTCACCTGTGCAATAATATCTTCATACAATATGATAGTGAGGTTACCAACTGTGGCCTTCTCACCATCAAAAGAGCAAGCAAACTCCATGCTAAATTTTTCATTAAACCCATCAAACTTTTCAAAGAAGGGGATCCATTGTTGTTTTTCAAAAAGTTCTAGACCGTTTTTGTGGATTGAAGTTGGAGGAAATTTCGTTGGTTCAAACCTAGAAACCATGATGATATTCAAAAGGGAAAAAAAACCCTTTCTTTGCTACCCTATTTTTCTCAATTCCAATTCTGCAATTTTTCTTTTAAAATAAATCTCTGTCAAAGTCCAAATTTGACATAATTTCCGATTCGCATCTTTAAATTCTATCCCTGTTAATCTCATCCTTTCAATAATTTGGATGCTCTATTTCTGTTTAAATTTCTCAGCCCTGTTTCTATCTGGTGCAGTTTGAATTGAGAACACAATTGGTCTCAGAATAACCTTGTCTCTTCTTTCAGAATGTGAATACATACCAACAAGAGCATTTATATTCGTGAGCTTACCTCTGTTGGGAGACTCCTATTTGATTTTGTCCTCCTTTCCTTAATTCGTGACTCATTTCCCACGAAATCTGTTTCCTTCCTTGATTTTTGGCACTATGTTTTACCTCCACGCAGAGGACGTGATTTGTATGTTGAAAAATGAAATTGTCAACATATAAATCGCTATTGGAATTTCCTTTTATGCAGGGCAATTATTTCAAGATATCACGATTGTGTCCTGGGTGGATTGTAATGTGAAAAATAGTGCAAAGATACTAAATAGGCAACAAAGATAATAAGTGGCAACAAGGGTTCGAATCTCAGCGATGCACAAAGTCGACAACAATGCTAGAGAATAGCTAGAATGTATGCATGGAAATGAAATAATCTTAAGTGCTGGAGGAGAGCTAACAAATGGAAATTTATGGAAAATATAAGCAACAAGTTTTGATATACAATTCGTTTGGGAGAGGACACCATTCGTGGAAGTCAAAATGCAGAACAAAGGTAATGAAATCATGGAGAATGAGTGCGTGGCAATGATGGTTTCAAAGGGAATTTCGTGGATCCAATCAAAGTAAATAACCCAGGGTTGTGTGCAAATGAGTGCAGTATAGGGTCATGTACAAGAGCTTATCATTTTTGAAAATGGGTGGTCTCATAAAAAAGAAATGGTTGTAGGTATCTTTTGACTTATAATATGCCTTCTTCTTACCTTTAGTTTTCACTTATGAAACTTCCACTTCATATTTATAATGCATCGAAAAATCTTCCTTGAACCGATGCTATGACTTGCTTGAGTTGGTTGTCTTTTTGGACCATTGTTTGTAAACATGGATTTATTCTCTTTTAATGCCCTATTTTGATAAGAATTCCCTTCTCAATTCTTTTCCTTATTATGCCATAATTTAAACCCTCATTGTGCCTATCACAAGAGTATTCTTTGAATTGTTTTTAAAGAGGAAAAATCATTGTTGAGTTGTGTTATGCAATCCTTTTGCTTCCTTTGAGCAACTACAAATAGAGCACTTGATATTGTGATCAAATCGGCAATTTTTCCCTTATTTCTCCTTTGTGTTGGAAGAGTTGAATACTTACTTGAGATGCTTAAGGACATGAAAATGGAATGAATAATCATATGTATAGAGTGATGGTCTATGAAGGAAATGGAAATGGTATTCAAGGTAAGGTAATGAGGAAATAAGTAAGTAGATTATCACTACTTAAAATGAATAATTTGCAAAATTAAAAACATTAAGAAGAAAATTTTCTCTTACAGATTTTTGGTTGCTCCTCTTGTGCTTATGATTTGGACAAATTTCTTCTTCTTGTTGGAGTTGGAAGCTGCTCAATTTTTACTACATTTGGAATTGTTGTAGTCTTTAATATTTTGAAGTGTTCAATGTATTTAATTGAAGCTGCAAAATCTAATCTGACAAATTTCTTTTATTGAAGTGCTTCCAGGTCCCACTGTTGTAGATTTTGCTGAAGTAAAATTTCGGGTCCCTCTGAAACTTCAATGTCTCCAAAAGATAATGCTAATGTATGCAATTTCAGGTCCCTTTTTTGGAGAAATACAGGTCCCTCTGAAGCTATAGTGTCTTCATAAGGTAGTGTTGAAGTGTGCAGAAGGCTTTCAAAAAGGTTTTCAAAAACTCGGAAATTTTTCACTTTCCCCCTCAACCTTATTGATTGACTTGTCCTCAAGTCTTCTGTAGAGAAAATGATATTTATTTGATGATAATAAACTGATATGTACAAATATTGCTTGAAATAAATGTAATAGTCTGCTACATACTTCTTGAAGAGTTTCTAAGTTGGATTTTTACTTGGTAGATTTCTAGGTTTGACCAGTGTTGACCAGGAATGCGTGAAGCCAATTTCTAGAAACAAATAGATTTTTATCCATCCGTGGACATCAAGGATCAATCCACATGTTTCATAATTCACCCAGGTGTCATGAAAATATATGAACCTTGGAGCTATTATGGGAAGTTGCAACTTCCTGTAATTTCGGCTAAAAATTTAATTTTAATGTTTAAGTTTTGCAAAAATTCAAATCATAAAAATTAAATGACAAATGTACCTGAGATGATCAATTTGAAGCTAATATGGAGGAAATATGAGATATATGAAAGGAAAATGGAGACAAAAACATGGATTATATGGCATAAATAAGCATCAAAAGTGGCACCCAACATATATATTCAAATTTTGTTGTATAATTTACTACCTAAAAGGCTGGTTGTAAACTTATTATCCTAAAAAACATTTTGTAGAGATTGCGAAAAAAATAGAATTTTCTATAGAGTTTTCCTCCAACTGAATTTGTTGCAAAGTTTCCCACCAACAACAAAATAAGTGGTCGTGGCATTTGTTGATAAAACTTCCAACCTATTCACTTATCATCCCTAGCCTCTACAAGAAGATTCCAACTTGTGATCAATAGCCCAAAAAACACGGTATTTTCATGTATATAACAATATAGGTTTCTAGAAGTAGTAGGGTCAAGTACATGAGTAAGGTCACTTATAAGCAGGGTCAAGTACATGAGCAGGCGCACCTTATTTTTGGGTTTTGATAGAATAACCAAAGAATATTTGATTGTTGAATTCTTTGTTTGAGTCATGTTTGAGTCCATAAACTCTCCCATACCATCAATGCATGTGTTTTGTCCTAACATGTCATGAAATTTCAGTCCATATAAGCACAAATTGAAAAAAATCAACATTGGCCCCATTCACATTAATTATTCTATAGGATTGTTGTTTGATTGTCGAATTGTTTGTGCGAGTCATGTTTGAGTCCAAAAACCCTCCCATATCGTCAATGCATGCGTCTAGTCTAACCATGTCAAATTTCATTCCATACAAGCACAAATTGAAAAAATTTCAACGTCGACCCCATTCAAATGTCATTATTTATATGCATTGGTTTCAAGTACATGAGAAAGCGTGCCTTATTTTTGAGCTATTAAATATTATATAATAATGAACTAGGTGAAATAAGCATAGTTGTGCAGTAACCTTGCCGAGCTTCTTTCAGTTTTGAGAATTGTTTAATATTCTCTAATGAACAGGGCCAACCACGCGAAGTTGGAAGCTCATCCCCCCCCACGTCTCTCTCAATTCCCCAAAACCCAACAAAATCTATGTACTAGAAAATAAATGAATGTGTTTTTTGTCATAATTAATAAATGTCTCCTACAACATATACCGACATACTAGAAAATGGCATAATTAAACTTGAACACAAATTTATACAATATACCAATACA
>ML787394.1:21402-48903 GCA_009831015.1 Picea engelmannii | reverse complement strand
TATATATATATATATATATATATATATATATATATATATATATATATATATATATATATATATATATATATATATATATATATATATATATATATATATATATATATATTAAGACATACCTCATTATACACTTCAATGTGATTGATCATCTTCTTTATCCAAGTCCACATCTGTATCATCCAATCCAGATTCAACATTGTAAGGATTGGCCATATCATCATCGTCATCATCGATGTTAGTTTCGATAAATTCATCATCGATATCATCTTCATGAACATTGTCTCCTACATCATTTGGTTCAACTAATTCTTCAACATCTTCCTCTGGAACATGATCATTTAACTCATGTTGATCCTCTAAATCATCTTCTTCTTCAATGCCCTCTTGATCTTCCTCTACATTATAGTTTACCTGCCTTTCTCTTGGATCATGTCTAATAAAAAATGATCAATCCCCTCTACCTGGAACCTCTCAGTAAAATATTTGTTCACATTGACTTGGAAGAACATAGGGCTATGTTCTTGGCTCAAGCGACCTTGTATTGACCATGGTAAATCCATTATCATGTTCAATAATAGTTCTATCAGGATCACGTTGATTCAATCATAACCTATTCTATTTGACAACGAATAGAACTAATTTTAAGGATTTAAAGTCACACCCAATAATATCTTCCAAATACCCATAATATCGATTTTCTAACAATTTGGGATGTCTGTTACTTCTAGAGGAAACATTCATCACCTCAAAGGCTTCAATTATCCTAGAATCATATGTTTTCTTCGTTTCATCCAACTTTTTTATGCAAAATTTACAACCGTTGCACCACATAACCTTATGGTGTTTACCTGTAATATGCCAAACACGTAAACATGACATCATTAATTGATAAGTAAATATTTTGTTTTTGGAAAGTATGCAAAGAAAAAAAAAATTCAACTTGTACATCAATATAATTGAAGATAATTAAATAGTATGGCTTATTAATATGCTTGCTTGTTTATATTTTAAACCATATGTGAAATCAATTTCCCTTTGTGTAAGAATGGTATCTCCATTGGGATGTGTTGCTTTAACCAATGAAGCCACACCTTCCCATGCTAATCCTTGACTAGATTGTTTACATCGTTCAATCCATACCTGCATCCAATCAAGATTGTTTGCAATGTATAAATGTAGTGCATCCCACTCTCGACCAACTGCATGAGAATAAAATTACAATATTTCACAAATGTATAATTACTTAACATGGTATAACTTTATAATTGATGCATATTGAAGATTAAAAATGAAATAATTAAGTATGATATATACATAAAAACCAACAGCCAAATGTATTATAATTAATCTACACCATCTAATAATTACCTTTCACCTTCATTGATCTACCTTTCCCCATCAGGTACTCCCCTTCGAATTTGTTAATGGAGTTTGGATCACCAATGCGTCGATCTAAATAGAATTTAATAAATGCTAACCCTGTAAGATATTCAGTAATATACACCATGGTATGGTATACCATATATCCCTCCACCATAGAACCCTTGGGATGTTCTCTCTGTCTAACCAAAGCCTTCAAAAATTCAAGTGCCTCTCAACCATCCACCTTGAACTTGTGTGTATAGGTTCACACAATTCAATCTCCTCAACTTGGTGTATGAGGTAGTGTTCTTGTGCATTGAAAATTGACAAAGGTAGAAACTTTTGCATTTCACACATTAGAAGAGGAATTTCTCTCTTCCAATACTTTATATCTTCTTCATGGATTTATTTAGATGACAACCATCTACAAGTGATGCAAGCAAATCACGAGATTTAAGGAAAATATACAATATAGTACATAAGTACAATTACTAAAACAAATGTCAAATATAAGTTCTACAACGAATTAAACAAACACTTTATGCATGCAAAATATCACTACTTACCTCATGTATTTTCCAAGATCATATATAACTTGTTTGACATTGTTGTCGAAGTTGTCTGGTAGAGATAGAGGTAGAACATACTGTAACAATACAATCGTTTCATTATTTTTTCCAAAAGCACACAAAAAAGTACACCAACAAGATGCAATATACAAATATAGCAATATATAAACCAGAATAATTACCTTAATGAAGACATGCAAATCATGTGTTTTTACCCCTCCAAAATCACCTTTCTTTGTTAAGATATTCTTTATGTTCGAACAAAATCTTATGGGAAATTTATTTTTTTGTGTGCCTTCTTTTACAACATTACTTTGTTGCTCCATCAATAACCATGGAAGATAGATTATATTAATTTTGTCTCCATTGTTATTTAATTCAATGACATATTTCATTGCATGATTTCTTCCTGAATGTCACTGCAAATTTTGACAATTTTTTCTTTGTCACTCCTTCCATCCAATATTCACCATAATGTTTCAGCTACATTCTTTCGATATGCATTGTATCAAACAAATGAACAATTTGTAGGTGCTCATAGTAGGGAAACCTACTAAATTGTTTGGGATAAATTTTCATTCCTCGTGGAAGCCCATTAACACCTTCATGATCACGACCATCATGAATCATAGTTAAAGAAATTACAAAAATCGTTGTCAATTACAATAAATTATCAAAACACATTATAAAAAAAAAAATTATAAAACATTTCATATATGATGATCATAGATAGACAATTTGATCCGTACCTTGACAATTTCTATTATATTGCAACTTCCATAGGTGAGGTGTCATTCTTTGTGGTTTTAATGCAATCTCTTCTTTCCCATTGAAAACATGTTTTTCATTAGTTCGATACCTATGATTCTTAGAGAGGAAGTTCCTATACTCATCAAACACCTCCTTTCCTAAAAATTTTGATCGACCAGATTTCATCTTAGGACCACAAACTGGACATGCAAATTTTCCCTTTGTTTGAAGACCTGCAAGAGATGGATTAACTATGTCAATTATAATATACTATATATAATGAATAATGAATTATTTAAAAAACATGCATGATTAATATATCAACTTCATAAAATTAAATACTATTAAAGTGCACATTATAATTACATACCACAAAAATGTGTTAGCCCTGGAGCATCATGAATTGTCCATGCAAGCATTGCATGGAATTGAAATTTCCCTTGCACTATTGGTCTAGAGACATCATACATGGTGATATCATTCCATATATTTAGTAGCTCATCAATAAGAGGCTCGATATATACATCCATATATTTAACTTGGTACTCACCTAATTGATTTGAACATATACAATACATAATTATTACAGCCATTTTACATAAATAATATATATGAGTAAATGAAAATAAATATATGACATTATGCAACAAATACAACAAATGAGATGCTACTGCATTAAAAAAACCATTGTTGTAAACAAATACCTGGAACAATCATTTCCAACATTATATGCTCCCTCTTTATTGACATCCATGGATGAATGTTATTGTTGATAACAAAAACAAGCCACACCGAGTAAATAGATCTCATCTCTACAAATGGATTGACACCATCCACTGCCAAAGAAATCCTAACATTACAAGGTTCTTATTTAAAGTGTGGCCATTTTTCCTCCATGTCTCTAAATGTATAACCATCTATAGGAATCCGAAGAATGTCATCTTCACTTCTATTTAGTGCATGGTAATCCATCAATTCTGCTAAGTATTTTCACCTAAACAATCGTTGCAATCATGGAATAATGGCAATATAATGAAGAACCTAGCAAAGTACCTTTTTTGTTACTTGCTCTGTTTGATATCTACTACTATGACATTCGAGGCATTCTGTTTCAAATTCATGATGTTTATAATATATAATATGATCATTGGGACATGAATCCATCGCTTGATACTCCATTCCAATATATTTCATGATGGCAGATAAATCTCAGTATGTGTGAAGTAAAATATTTGACGGTGGTAACAAATATTCATCTATCAAGATGGTACAACAAATTAAAAAAAAAACTGGATAATGCAATATCAAGAATATTAATGACAAGTATTTCATCCATATTAATTTTATTGATGAACTAACAATAAAAAATTTAGAAGAACAAAGATAACCTTTATCATGATAATATATATATATATATATATATATATATATTTGATCGATGAAATATATTACATACCTTAACATCTATGTGATCTATGTGTTTGAAAAATCATTCATAACCTTCAAGTTCATTATCAACAATACAACAGAGAGAAGAGTTATGTTGGAGCCTTCATAAAGGGGTTCATATTCCTACTCAAGTAGAGGTAAATCATGAACATCATCAAAGTCATCATTTTCATGATCATCATAATCCATTCTAACATTAAATGTATCATGGATCAATGTATTTGTACCATCATCCTCAAATATGTTATCAACATGATCATCGTCTTCCGTATGATCATTAACTTGATCTTCAGTATTCACAACTCCATGTTCCTCTGATGCTTGTTCTGCAACCACATTATCCATGTGTGGATATGCCCTAGGATGCATTTCCTTTATAATTACAAACCATCAAAATACATTAGTGTATATATAAAAAAATATAAAAATGATACATACATTTACAAAAACGATCAATATAAAGACATATATAATGAACAACTTACCAATGGACGATATTCATGCCCCCCCTTAACGTGTCCATGTTCAATACAATTTATTTTCGCTGTTGAGATCTTTAATATTCTCCTATTAAATCCCCTGCATTGACTATAAGGACAATAACATTTCCCATCACCCTTCCTTTTCACTCCATCCCACAATCTAGAAATTAATTGTCGATTGTGTTCATGTGGATCAAGAATATTGTTTTGTGACATTTCATTTTACCAAGTTTGAGTGATGATTATTGATCTTAAAAAATCAAGCTCCACACTTCAAATATGTGTAATGATAGTAAAAAATAAAATAATTTTGGTTTTCCGTAGGAAAAATAGTCCTTGTAACCTCCGCAAGTCGTCGGTAGTATAGAAAAAATGTCAGAATGTTTCTAGCATTCCAGGTTTTTATAAATAAATAGAGGTCACATTTCCGAAAGATGTTGACTACTGAACGTTACTATAATAAATGTGAAGAGAGGTTGACTAAGTCCAAGTCAAAGGGAAACAACCTGATGATATTTTGTGGAAGTCAGATATCCGATGCCTTCTCCATGGCCGTCGGATATCTGATTACGTTGAGGCCAATTCGAAAAAAAAAACAACAAGATTACAATTTCTAAAGGTACAATCTCACGACAATGCAAATTTTTTGGGTGGCGTCAGAGGATGCCATCGGATTTTGGATTCAAATGTAGCTGTGTATGTTGTTCCATTGTTATTCTCTGCAATATTTATATTTTCGGCTATTATAATAGATCTGGTACCTTACAAGTGGTATCAGAGCACTTTCTTTGGCAGAAAATTGTGGGTTAATTTTTTTCCAGGGTGGAGACGTATTCCAACGTCTTAAATCTACACAGATTTGTCATTCAACACATAAATCCATAGTTGGAGAAGCATACACATAGGAACTACAAGTGTTACTTAAGCACACATTGTTGGCCACCCTTGTAACCCTTGTTGGTACCCCTTCGAGTGGTAGAGCATCAGACAACACCTGCATACTGATCGACCTAGATATCCTAAAGCCCTCAGTAGATAAACCAATCGGTCACCTAACTGCTATAGTGCCACCGAGAAAAACACTCATGAAGATACTCTCTAGTACCTGGGTAGTTAGGTAGTACAACTAAGGTCACAGTCTAGCTTCCTAAGTTTGTGCCGTGAGATATTGGGTCGAGTACCACTGTTGGACCTTGCACGTATATCGAAGAATTATAGCACAGGGAAAACCATTGTTTGTAGAAACCCTGAATACCTTGACCTTTGGAACAGAAACAAGAACAAAACATAAAAGATCTATTGACGTGAAAATGTACCTCTTGCATTTTGGTTGCGAAATCCCTACACATTTTTTCCTGTTAAACATTTGGCCATTTCGCCACTGTAATATTATTCAGATCAGAGTATAACTCCGTAGGAGTAAAAAAAAAAAATATGGATCCTGCTGACACCATTATTTGAGACCTGTCCCATTGGATTCCTCTCTTCACCCTGATCGCAATCATACATATCATTTTTCATCAATTTTTTTTTCGTGGACCCAACCTCTTCTTGTCACCCCTATTGGGAATCTATCCCATTGACTTCCTCTATTTGCATTGATCGTAGTGGTACCAATCACCAGTAACTCATTTCTTTGCGGTCCCATTTTCCCCCATGGCCCACACTCCCAGAAAAGATTGGGAACAATGTCACACCACCTTGGCAAAAGATCATGACCAAAATTGGAGTGATATCTCTTCCATTATGTCTAGTATTGGTAACATCAACTCCTGACTTTCTTTGATTGAATCACTTCCCACAACCATCACTCAATTGACCGCCACCTGTCAGCAATGTCAGGACATAGTGAACACTTTGACCTCCTTATTTAATCCCACCCCAAATCCTTTCTCTTCTTCCACACCTTATAACCCTGATGGTCCTGCATCCTCCCATTCCACCTCTTTTCCTCCCCACAACTTTCAGCGGGACCTGTGTCCCCCTCGCGTGGAGATGAACAAATTTGATGGCTTGGATCCCACAAGCTGGGTCACTCAAATGGAACAATATTTATTTTTGAACGGAATTATTGATGGGCTGGCCAAACTAAGGTATTATGTTCTCCATATAGATCCAGAATGTTGGCAATGGCGAAAAAATTCCCACCAAGGGTATGTGGCTTGGACACAATTTGTTGCAGAAATTTATGAACGCTTTGACACTGACACCCACCATTTATTCCATTTGACAAAGTTGAAACAATCTGGCATAGTGGAATACTTTATAGTTTCTTTTGAGCGATTGGATTTCCACATAGAGGGCATGTTTGATGCTTTTGTCCGAGAATGTTTTATTAGTGGACTCAAGGATGAGATCCGTGCCCATGTCTTCATGGATCGGCCTCAACGTTGGGTGGAAGATACTAAAATAGCTAAGGAATCCAAAAATGTTGTCTCTTCTCAAACCAGAAAACCCTAATTTATTCCTCGCCCTAAACCAATCACTCCCACTCCTCCTTCCACTCCATTAAATATCCAGAAATTGACCAGGGAAGAAATGGCTAAACACCAACTCAAGGGCCTTTGCTATAATCATGATGACAAATATTTTCCTAGGCACAAGTGTAAGGAACAAAATATTTTTATGGTCATCTCCGAGGATGTTTTTGAAGACGATGTTGAGGCTCCCCCTGTGGCCGATTCACCTAAACCCATTGACATGACTCCACCTTCCAACCCTCTTGAAGTTGAACCGGTCATTTCCTTGAATGTTGTCACTATCTTATCTGCTCCCGAAACCCTCAAGCTAATTGGTTACATTAAGTATTGAAAGTTCATCATCCTTGTTGAGAGTGGAAGAACCCATAATTTTATTCATCACCGCATTTCCCAAGAAACTAATTGCTATATTCACACAGTCAATAATTTTCAAATCATGATTGCTAATGGAAGGTCCATGAAATGTGGGGGGCATTGTGAAAATGTGTGTCTCCAAATTGGTTAGTACCACATGAAATATCATATGTTTTCTATCAACATGGGTGGTTGTGACATTGTGTTGGGTGTCGAATGGATAAGGAATTTGGGTCCCATTCTCATGGATTTTAAGGAATTAACCATGCAATTCAAACAGGAGGGCCAACAATATAATTTCCAAGAAATCACAACAGCTTCCCTTGAGATCATCAGTTTCCATCGCATGGAAAAGTTCCTCAAAAGGGTCATTCTGAAATTATTGCACAACTCTATTTCATTTACGCCATTGAGACACCGTTTGTGTTGTTGGACCTCCAATTCATCCTCTCCAAACATCTAGCTATTTTTTCCACACCCCAAGGACTTCCTCCTTCCCATGGTGTTCATGATCATTCCATTCCCCTTTGTTATAGGAAAATTCCCCTGCGGACAGGTGAATGTCCTCTTGGATCTTAGACCCCTATGACCAAGATAGAAGAATGTTAACTTTGAACATTGACTTTCCTTGAAATGTAGCTAAACTAGTCAATAGGAAAGAGGAAGAAAGTATGAGTACCTTTTTATGAAGTTTGTCCTCACTCAGTTTAGGTTGAGCTTGATCTCCAAGTCTTTCAATGAGTCCTACAATCCAATAAACAATGAAGACACAGCATACTTCCTATTCTACCATGATTAGTTTAAAACTAGATTCATCCAAAAGCAACAAGTCCATGCAAATGTACACAAACTTGAAGGAAACATGCCAAGCACATGTATTAATGAGAACAAAACAAGGTTCTTACAAAATGTAGATGCATATGTAGTAGCCTCACCAAGCTCTCCTTGTCCAACCTCTTGCTCAAATGATTCATGATCAAAATGACAATACTTTTCATTGGTTATTCTCCCCCTTTCACCATGAGAATGATCAGTGAAAAGTATTGTCATTTTGATCGTGGATCATTCGAGCAAGGAGTTGGACAAGGAGAGTTTGGTGAGGCTGCTACATCTACATCTACATTTTGTAAACACCTTGTTTTGTTCTCATTAATACATGTGCTTGGCCTGTTCCCTTCAAGTTTGTGTACATTTGCATGGACTTGTTTCTTTTGGATGAATCTAGTTTTAAACTAATCATGGTAGAATAGGAAGTATGCTTTGTATTCGTTGTTTATTGGATTGTGGGACTTGTTGAAAGACTTGGAGATCAAACTCAACCTGGACTGAGCGAGAACAAACTTCATAAAAAGGTACTCATACTTTCTTCCTCTTTCCTATTGACTAGTTTAGCTACATTTCAAGGAAAGTCAGTGTTCAAAGTTAGCATTCTTTTGTCTTGGTCATAGGGGTCTAAGATCCAAGAGGACATTCACCTGTCTGCAGGGGAATTTTCCTACAATATAAATTGGCGACTAATGTGAGATGAACATACGACTTTTGCAGCACTTGTGTCAAAAGTGCGACACTTGCGACAATGATAATGAGACATTGTCGAAGTGAGTAATTTTGACGTGTAAGACCCTTGTCCCCTAAAACCTTCCTCCCAATGTTTGTCCCTATTGTCATCCCCTTGACCAGAAAAATGAAATTGAGAAAATTGTTCAAGAATTTCTCACCACAGGTGTTATCCGTCCTAGTAAGAGCCCTTGTTCTTCTCCTATGGTCATAGTAATTAATAAAGAAGAATCTTGGTGCATGTGTCCTGACTTTTGTGCCCTCAACAAACTCACCATCAAAGACAAATTTCCCATTCCTGTCATTGATGATCTCTTGGATGAATTGAGTGGTGCCTAGTTCTTTACTAAACTTGATCTTCATTTTGGCTACCACTTGATATACGTATGAAAGAGGAAGACATTCCTAAGACTACATTTCGAACTCATGAGGGCCACTATGAGTTTTTGGTCATGCCCTTTGGCTTGTGTAATGCTCCCTCCACTTTCCAAAGCCTCATGAATCATGTCTTCTGTCCTTTTATCTGTTATTTTATCTTAGTTTTCTTTGATGATATTCTCATCTATAGTAAAACTTGGACAACCCATCTTGCTCATGTGGATCGAACTATACATCTACTCTCTCAGCACCAACTTTTCCTCAAACAATCTAAATTTTATTTTGGAGCCTTAGAAGTCGAGTACTTGGGTAATATTGTTGGCAAGGCAGGTGTCAGGGTGGATCCTAAGAAGATTGAAGCTATGCAGGATTGGCCTCACCCAAAGAATCTAAAAAGACTGCGTGGTTTTCTGGGTTTAACATTCTATTATCGCAAGTTTATTAAGAATTATGGAAAGATTGTGGCGCCTCTCATTGCTCTCCTGAAAAAGAATTATTTCACTTGGACTCCCACAACTAATTAGGCCTTTCAAGCCTTGAAGGCGTCTATGTGCACCACTCCGGTCCTGACCCTTCCTGATTTCACAAAGACCTTTTTCTTGGAATGTGATGCTTCCGAGAGAGGAATTGGAGCAGTCCTTATGCTACATGGTCGGCCTTTGGAATTTACCAACAAACAACTGTTAGAGCGACATTTGGGCCAATCAATCTATGAAAAGGAAATGTTGGCTATTATGCATGTAGTGGATCTATGGCACCCTTATCTATTGTGACAACGCTTCCAAATCAAGACAGATCATCAAAGCCTCAAGTATTTTATGGAGAAACGACCTTCCTCCTCGAAGCAACAAAAATGGGTGACTAAGCTCTTTGGATATGATTATGAGATCATTTACAAGAAAAGAAAAGAAAGCGTTGTTGTTGATTCTCTTTCAAGAAAATATGAAGATGCAGGGTCCCTTTTTTCCCTCTCCTTCATTGTACCATATTGGCTCCAAGTTGTTCACCAGGAATGGCTACAAGATCCCAAAATTTCACAGTGCTTTATGAGCTTCATGTTACACCCACAACTAGGCACTCAGGGTTTACCAAAACCTATGACCGGGTCAAATGTTCTTTTTTCTAGGATGGTATGAAATAAGACGTTCGCACTTTTGTGGCAGAATGTGATGTTTGTAAACACAACAAGGGAGAAACAATCAAAGCTCATGACACACTACAACCACTTCCGATTCCACCAACTATTTGGAGGGACATCTCTATGGAGTTTATTGTGGGCTTACCCAAATCATGAAATAATTTAGTCATCATGGTGGTCGTTGATCGTCTTTCCAAGTATTCTCATTTCTATGCTCTTCAACACCCTCTTACCGCCTCCACTGTGGCTCAACTTTTCATGGATCATGTCTTCAAGCTTGATGGCATGTCTCATTCTATTGTTTCTGATTGAGATCCCACTTTCACCAGCAATTTTTGGCAAGAACTGTTCAGACTATAGGGCACCCAATTGCATCTCAACACAGCCTATCATCCCCAGATTGATAGTCAAATTGAAGTTGTCAACAAGTATTTGAAAACATATTTAAGGTGTTTTTCATCTGAAAGGAAAAATCAATGGGCTCAATGGTACCACTAGCTAAATGAAACTATAACACTTCTTACCATACAACACTTCAAACTTCATAAATATTAAAACCAAATTATAAGAAAAAAACTATGCAATGATGCATATGGAGTAATAACACTGATAGTCAATAAAGTCCATGTGATGTTTTTCATGCAATTTCTCTCCTCGAAGTTCGGTTTCTAGAGGATAATTCTGCATGAAAAGTTTACCATGAGATGCACAAGATCAGATTTATTTAAATTAATAATATTGTAATCAAAGTATTTAATTCAATGTAAATGGAGACGACAATTTCTAGAGAGCTAGGCACATTTCACCTACCAATATACTATTGGAGGGTAAGGTCATTTACCTACCATCAATCAATAAACAAATAAATTATAGAAAATAAAATAAATGTTTAATGCAATTGGTAATTGATAAGTGGACATTTAATTTTTTTAAAGAAATGTTAAGTCTAAGGAAAGGTATTTTTTCACGTCTACCTTTGTTGATTGATCATAAATATATATCAAAATTAAAAAATATGAAAAATGTTTGGAAATTAAAAAATTTCAATTTATTAATTTTTTTTTTTTTAACTTTATAAAATTGACGAATATTTTTTTTAACAAAACCAAATCAACTTTGTTTACCCTGTGATATGATTATATTGATTGGAAAGATGAGCATGGATATGAGACTTCCTATGTACGATGAATATTTTATATTCATCGTATGTTTTTTACCCTCATGTAATAACTCACATTACCAATTTGGTGAGTGGATGCAAAAAAAAACAATCCTCTGATCCTCTCATAATCTTTCTATCTCATAAGAGTTGGTGTCAAGTGATAGAGACCTACTTTGTTGGATTATCTCCCTCTATTTCACCTTCTCCGTGTTTTCTTGTTTTATGTAAAGCATATATTGGATGTTATAGTTAATTTATAACATTACGACCAATAATATTGGTGATATTTTATATTTTTTTTTCAATCAATTTTTTTTGTAAATTATTTTTTTTACTTTTTTATGATTGATTTATGGATGTTAAATAGGGTAATCGTTGGCTTAGATTATGGGGTCTAATTCTGTGGTGACATCCAGTGAGGTCTAACATTTTTAACAATATAGCTTGTTATGGAGTTGATCCATAAACCTCTTGCATTATAAGTACAATACTCATCCACTCAAGTGATTAAACTTTACATATATAAACTTTGAGAATTTTTGTAAATTTGAATCATCCTTAAAAACTAAATAATACTACTCTCTAATACTAAAATACAATAAAATCAATGACATGGTTGGTTGACAATAACCATAGACTGGAGCGTAAATGCTTTAGACTTCGCAAATGCTTCATACTTTCATGTTTAGTCTAGGATCAAAGGAAAACATACATGCACTAAAAGTTATTAATATCCACAACTATATTATTAATTTTTTTTATTTAAATAATTTTTGAAATAAGACTTATGTCTAGCTTATTCTTTGTTTGTAGTGATATTTTGAATAAATATAATAAAAAAAATTGTAATAAATTAGGTGTTTGTAATAATTGAATAAAAATATTTACATTTTAATTTAATAATATTAAAAATTAGTACTTATTAATACCAAAAATATACTTTTAGTTTAAAGCTCTCTATAGTGTAAATTCATTCCCAAGCTTCCATTTCCTTGATGTTGAAGCTCCCAAGTTCTCAAAATGGTTAACAACCAATTGGGGACGTTTTGTATCCATTCCCAAGCTCCCAAAAACATGGGAAATGCCGAAACCAGTTTATTATAATATATTTTTAATATAAATTGTAATTAGATGTAGTATTTGGTTTATGTATGGGACTAAGGTTAAATGCCACTTAAAAATACATTACTTTACTAGATGACCATAAGAGATATAGTTTTCTTGCTAATATTATTATGCTTAAAACCCTCTTTTGGTCATGGAGTAAGACTTAAAATTGTTTTTGATTGATAGGCTAGCCTTTTTCAAATGCAAGTAAAAATATTGATACTCCAAGACCCAAAAATATTTGACACGAACGAAAGTTTGTCCCTCACAACCACCACCAAATTATTTTAAGTGATTTGATTTTCTTTAAATAACAATGATAAGTTAATCCACATTCACAAATTACACTCAATAATAATTATCTTCACTCTCAATACATATAATCATTATATAATAAAAAATTCACTAGAATTAAATATTATATGTAGAATAATATTATTTATATATTATGTGTACAATACTATTATTTGTATGATATACAATATATTTAAATGTCAATACTTGAAAGTCATAATGCGTTTGTCTACATAATAGGAATCTAAGTCTATTTCAAAAAAAAAAAAAATTAAAATTTGAACACAATGTCAAGCATTTTAAGAACTAAATGAAGTCAACATCCCTTAAAGTCAATATTACTTAATAAATATTATTTCAAAAGAATCTCACTGTAAAATAAATGATGTCAAGTGTATCATACAAAGTTTAAAGGCAATCAAACACACTTACAACTCTAAAATGTGTGTCAAATAATTTCAAACTTTTCCATAGTGTAAATAAGAATCATGTGTTAAATTCATTTGAACCAACTTTTCCACATTGTATATAAGAATCATGTGTTAAATTCATTTGAACCAATCACTCTTTGGAATTGGATGGAAACCTTTGCACATAAGATAACCCATCATCTATTCAATTTGTCATGGAAAAAATGTGTAATAAAAAAATCATATAATAATTTGGATTTAATATCTAAATAAATTACCACGCTACCCTAAAATGAAATTATAAAATTACAATTAACATAAATAATATATTCAATTTAATATATTTAATAATTTATAAATTAAAAAAATATAAAATAAAATTCATATGAAATTCATATGAAATTATAAAATTACAATTAACATAAATAATATATTTAATAATTTATAAATTAACCCTCGGATGGGGTGTCACTGTGACATGATGGTATTCAGTTGGGACAAGGTCACTTGGCCATGCCACCTGATGTACGTCCTTCGCCACCTCCCCTCCTCATTCACCTCCATCTTTTAAACTGCCTGTTGCCACCCTCCACTTCTCATTCGCACCCCACAGCTCACACACTCTGGAAGTTCTGCACCTTGTGCATCTTCATGGCACCATGCAGAGGGTCGTCTCAGTCATTTCAGCTCCAGCCTTTGCCGCCATTTCATTTAGTCATGATCTGGTCTCTTGCGCCTCACTCGTCTGCTCGTAATTCTCAGAGCCAAACCTCTTGGGCTCTCTCTTCCCTTTGTTCTGCGATCGAGCCTTGGTGCGACCTCTCCTGGTTTTCTTTCTTGTTGTAAAGCTTGTTTTTCATCATGTCGCGACCCCGGGGCAAGCCAAAGTGGGGAGCAGCCAGGTACGAGGCCTGGGGAAGGAAACCACCCGCCTCAGACTCTCCTTGTGAAGTTGTCAACCCCCCTCAAGCCGATGTCCATCACCCTCCTGAAATGTTCCCTCCCCATCTTTTGGCTCCCCCAAAAGCAATCTTCCCTCCTCCTTTGGCACCTGTAATTGTGCCCACCCATGAACAACCACCCTGCGACCTCTCTCCCCTATCGAAGCCCTACAGATGTAGGGTCGAGTGGTTCGATTTGCTTGGGAATTCACTCGGCTATGCGCCACCTCCCGCTTATCCTCCTCAACGTCCCTCTTTTCCGCCCTCCCCTCCTCTCCCCCCGCTCACCACCTCCCCTCAGAGATCCTCCTCCTCCTCTCCACTCTCCACCCACCCCAATCCTTCCTGTGCCAAGTGTGAAGATCGAATCGAGCTCCTGAATACCCTGAGCACTATGAAAAAAGACTTGGAGGATATCAAATTGGCAATGCTTGACACAAAGAATAGGGAAGCCGACCACTGGAGCAGAGTGGACGCCTTGATGATTTTCCTTCAAGATCTTCAACAGGCCATGGCTGGCCGCGGAAAAGTAAAAGCACAAGCGAAAAAAGTTTTCACACGGTCGTAGCTAGGACCAGGTTTCTAATGTTTTATTATGCTTTCTATTTCTCGGCTCAACACCTTTACCTCTGTTTTTTTGTAGATTGTTACGTATTTTGGCCCTGCATGGCCTCGTAGCATAGTTTACCTACATTTGCATGACATTAGCAATGATGGTTTCCCATCTGGGCACCGTTGCCACCTTAGAGTTTGGACAAATGGCACAGTGGTTTCCCACATGAGCACCACGAGCAGGTGGCCAATTGCATCACAGACAACTATATTTTTTGACATGAATTAATACCAACCCTAATTTACAAAAAGAAAAAAGAAAAAAGAAATATAAATTAAAAAAATATAAAATAAAATTCATATCATATGTTAAATATATATCTTTTATATTTATGAAAGTCGAGAGTGGGTTAGACTGAAAGGGTTGAAGATGAACAAATGAGTTAGGGTTTGACAGTCAAGGCGAGGTAGGGTTTGACAGTCGCGGTCACAGTAAAGAGTAGCATGAGCACCAAAGGGGGGGGTAAGGGGACCACCTCATACAAACAGGTAGTGGTGGACAGAGGGAAAGGGCCAAGAGGCGTAGTTTTCAAGGTACCAATGACAGGAACCTCGGGATCAGACCCAGGGGAGAAGACAAAAGCAAGAGCACGAGAGAAGAAGCTAAGGAAACTTAGAGTGAGGCACAAGAGACCGCGAAGGCCAACGAGACCGAAGGGCGCAACTTGTGCAAGCCCAAAACAACAATGATACCCAAGGTGATACTGGAGGACCCACAAACGCAACTTTATAGGGACCATATGAAGACCCATGCGCTCATATGCAAGTTCATGAGGTTATGGCCCATAGAGAGAACTCTGCACAACTGGATCAAAATATCATTGGAAGCCAAATGGAGAAGTGGACCTCCACCTGGGATCAAAAGGTTTCTTCACAGCAGTCTTCATGAATTTGGAGGACAGGGATAGATTCTTCG
The DNA here is from genome assembly GCA_009831015.1 of Picea engelmannii. NCBI lineage: Eukaryota > Viridiplantae > Streptophyta > Pinopsida > Pinales > Pinaceae > Picea > Picea engelmannii. Next base: position 32,942 of record ML787394.1, on the reverse strand, counting down.
AGGGAGGTCCATACTTCCACGCCTCAGCTGGAATGTACATGCAACCCTAGAAAGAAAACTTCTCCCCGAAAAAAGAGACGTTCAAAAGGGGACCGGTCTAGCTAAGATTCTATTCCTTACCCTTAGACTACTGGTTGCCCTCCACTTTTGAAGCAATAGGAAACAAATTGGGGAAATATATGAAGACTTCAAAAGCCACCCTAAAAGGAAGATACACATCGTACGCAAGAATCTGCATAGAGATGGACGTTTCTGGAGCACTCCCAGAAGCCATAAGTCTGGAATTCAGGGATGAGGAATGGATCCAAAACATAGATTATGAACATATCCCCTTTAGATGCAGAAGATTCCATGAACACGACCACCTAATCAGAGAATGCCCTCTTAATAAAAAGAAGGAAGTGACAAACCCCAAAACACAACATAATGAGGAAGGGTTTATAACATCAAACCCCAGAAACAGAGCAAATAAAAAGTAGAATAAAACCTCAGCAGGAAATAACCAGGAGACCCAGAATAAAATGGACGGAAGGGACCAAACAAATAAAGGGGCAGAAGATGAAAGTGACTCGGTAAAATCTCAAGAGGTTAGAGAACAAGCAACAAAAGAGCCTACCGACCGGTCAAGTAACAAGATGACACAGGGGAGTTGCACAACCCCAATGGACGAAGAAATAAAAGACGATAACACCGCCATGCAAGATGTAAAGGGAGACGCGGAGATGACCCCGAGCGAAGTAGGCACAGAAGACCCTGACCTCAGGGACCTGGTGGAAATAGAAGGGATAGACCTTCCGAACATATTGGAGCAATGGAAAAGGCAAGGAGTTGACAACATACCAACAGAGCAACTTGACCGCATCCAGTACTTGTTTCTCCTACGGGAGGAAGCCAAAGCCAGAGGACAAAATGCACACACGGGGAGATAGGACACCTAGGAGTCAAATCCAACGAGGGACAACCACAACTATCACCCAAGTAGACGAGGAGGAAAAAAGGTAGGAAATCAAATAGTGTAGCCCTACAAGAGCTGGGAGCGCTACTGATAAATTCAGGCAAGATCAAGAAAATCTTTCCCAACTCCCCCCACCATGTTTAAATGAAGTTCATAACTTGGAATATAAGATGCCTAAACAACCCAAGAAAGCAAAGAATCCTTAGGACTAAACTAAAGCAGGAACAACCGGATCTTTGTTTCTTTCAAGAGACTAAATGCACTACAGACAGAATGGAGGCAAACAATAAACAACAATGGTGCAAGTACAAGATGGTAGCCATCGAAGACCACCAAATGGAAGGCGACATTCTCACTTTGTGGAACTCACAAATTCTAAATCTAATAGCAGACGAAGCAACCAGGCACACCCTAACAGTATGCATGCAAATCATTGGAAACATAGAGGAGATTCTCTGCACTAATGTGTATGGGCCCCAAGGGTTAGAGGAAAAGAGAGGAATGATTCGAGACCTAGAAGATATAAAAGCCCGATCCACCAACGACCACTGGATCCTAGCAGGGGACTTCAACATCATCACCTCACTTGTGAAGAAGAAAGGAGGTACAAGAAGATTGGATCGAGATGCGGATGATTTCTCAAAGTTCATAAACATAGTGGAGATGGTAGATCTCAAAATTAAGAATGGCCAGTTCACCTGGAACAATAATTGGATGAACCAGTTTCAGGTAGCAACAAGACTCGACATATTCCTTATATTGGAGTCAATCATTATGCAGAGGCTAACCTTAGATTGCAACATCCTTCCCTGGGGGAGATATGATCATTGGCCAGTGCAACTGGAAGCAGGTTTCCAAACAACACCAAAGAACAAACCCTTCAGATTTGAGAAATTCTAGATTGAAAACCGAACTTTCAAGGAAAGAATCAAATAGTGGTGGCGGGAGGAGAAACCGGAGAAAGGGACCAGGATGTTCCAACTTTATAAGAAACTTAAGTACATCAAAAATAATCTCAAAGAGTGGAACAGGGATACCTTTGGGAATATAAACCAAGAGAAAAACAACTTAGAAGAAAAAATGAAAAAACTCCAAGAAACCTGCATGCTGGAAGGCTATACGGAGGATCGGAAAAAGGAAGAGATCCAGATGACCCAAGATTGGGAGACGTGATGCCAACAGGAAGAAACACTCTAGCGTCAAAATTCCTGTATCCGATGGCTAAAGGAAGGAGAATGAAACACCAAGTTTTTCCATAGAACAACCATGGCCAAAAGAGCCCACAACAAAATCCTGAAGATCAAGGATCAGGATGGAATCGAGCGTGAATCACATCAGGAGATTGAAACCACTCTGGTTAAACACTTCCACAGGATAGCCCAAGAACCCAACCAAGACAGAACATAGGCTATTCAAAGGATAACCCAACATATTCCATGCATGGTCACAGAGGAACAAAAATTCTCCCTAAACAAACCTATTACCACGGAAGAAGTTGACCAGGTGCTCTAGGAAATGCCCAATGGGAAAGCCCCAGGTCCAGATGGCTTCACAGTGGAATTCTACTAAGCCTGTTGGGAAATCGTCAAGCATGACGTTTATAATGTAGTAGAAGACTCTAGAAGGTCATCCTCCATCCTTAAAGAACCAAATGCCACAATGATCACACTAATCCCAAAAGAAAATGAAGCCAAAACCCCTGACCAGTACAGACCTATAGCGTTATGCAATGTGGTTTACAAGATAATCTCCAAATTCATAGCAAATAGACTGAAACCCCTCCTACCTACTTTGGTCTCACAAGAACAGGCAGACTTTGTGGAAGGAAGACAAAAAATGGACAACATCATCCCGGCCCATGAGATCATTCACACCTTGAAGCTTCAGAAGAGAGGGGGAATGATAATATAGCTGGACCTAGCAAAAGATTATGACAAAATTAGCTGACACTATATGGTCAAGACCTTGGAAGCCTTTGGTTTCACCCAACACTGGATCAACTGGATTGTCAGTCTCATCTCCACAACAAGCTACTCACTACTAATTAATGGAGCCCTTGCCAAACCTTTCTAGCCCATGAGATACCCAAACCTTTCTGGCCCACGAGAGGTATCAAAGAAGGAGACCCGTTGTCCCCCTTCCTGTTCATTCTGATGATGGAAGGCCTCATCCGGAGCATAAAGAGAACAACTGCAACAAGGGAAATAACAGGTCTCAAACCCTTCAAAAATTGCCCTACTTCAACACACCAATAGTTTGTGGATGATACCTTACTCCATGGCATACCCATGGTCAAGGAAGCTAAAGCCTACAAACGAATCATAGAAGATTTTGGGGAAGCCTCAGAAGTTGAGATCAACCATTCCAAGTCAATGATCTTCTTCTTCAATACCAACCCAGTTATCCAAATGAATCTGACCAACATTATGGGATTTGAACGGAAGACACTCACAGCCAAGTACTTGGGGGTTCCACTGACAGACAAAGTGTACAAAATGCCAACTTGGGAAGGAGTAATAAACAGGTTACAAGAGCGGGTAAAAAAATGGACGTATAGATCCCTCAATCTAGCTGGAAGATTGATCCTAACCAAGTCTGTTTTACAAGCAATCCCAACATTTATGATGTCTGTCTTCCCAACTCCACAGGGGATTCTACAAAAAATAAGAGCCATCCAAAGGGACTTCCTGTGGCGAGGCACAAAAACAAAGAAAAAATGGGCCCTGGTGGCTTGGGAGAAAGTCTGCAAGCCAAAAAGAAAAGGAGGCTTGGGGCTACAGGACCCACAAGTGACCAATAACGCCTATGGGGTGAAACTATGGTGGCGCTGGGTCAAAGAAATTACGACACCTTGGGTAAACCTATGGAAGGCAAAGTATGCCCCAGACATTCACGACCAGGAAAAAATCCGCTTCAGAGGAACTAGGGAAGGTTTAGCCATTTGGAACCTAGCCTAGCGCAACAAAGCCTCGATTCAGACACACAGCTTCTGGGAAATCTGGAATGGCAGAACAACCAGATTCTGGGAGGACACTTGGCAACAGGAACCAAAAATGGAGAACCTGGACAGAGAGGTACTCCAATAGGAGCTAATAGCGCAAGGTAAAATTAACGTCTACCAATACTGGAAACAGGAAACAGACCACAAGAAATGGAGAATCTAGGACAAGATCACTTTGTAGAACAATGATCCACCCGCAACAACAGTAAAAGAGGTGGAGGAGGAACTGGGAAGATGAAAAATAGTAGTCACGGAAGGAGAGGACCAGCTGAGGTGGGGAAAAAAAGACGGTGGAGAATTCAACTTGAAATAAGTCTGACACAATATAGTGGACCTGGACCAAGAAGACCCAACGCAACATTGGGATAAGCTACAGAACAACCCCCAATGACCAAAGATAAAAAATTTCCAATGGTTAATACTTCACAACCGCATGATAACTTGGGAAAACCTAAGGAAAAGGGGATTCATAGGTCCATCAAGATGCCATCTCTATCAAGCCCAGGAAGAAACAACGAACCAGCTCCTTGATGAATGCGCCTACACTACAAAACTCTGGGACTAGGCGGAAAGTATCTTCTACCAGTCCAACAAGATCCGAGGTAACATTGCTGCAACCATCAATCTCTGGAAAGAAAACTACAGCGAACAAGAAGAGGTGAACCTCTATTGTATACTCACCCCAGGAATGATCATATGGGTGATATGGAAGGAAAGGGACTGACGCATTTTTAGAAACCAAAGTTGGCTCGAAGGGAAGATCAAGGAAACAGTAATCTCCATGACATGAGATACGGTGCAGAGCCGCAATTGCCAAGTAGGTAGAGCACAACCCACTGACCAGGATTCCCGAGTCCTAGAGGCCTTCCACCTGAACAACGGACGCAACCCCAATCAGTTCAAATGGTCATTGCAACTCCAAGTAGGTGAGCGCAACTGGAAGCCACCACCTTTAGGCTCCCTCAAGTTGAATTTCGACGGGGCGACGAAAGGCAACCCATGGCGAACAGGTTTGGGTGGAGTAATCAGGGGCAGTAAAGGAAACATCACCCGACTGTACATTGGGAGTCTGGGAAACTCAACCAACAATGCCGCGGAATTCAGAGCCTTGGAGACTGGCCTGGAGATTCTAAGTTGGGAGGGGATGAAAAATGCCATAGTGGAAGGAGATTCTGCGCTGGTGATCAACACAGTAAGAAAACTCCAAAATGGTAACAGAATGGGAAAAATCCAGAGACACTGGCGATTGGAACACCTACTGCAAAAATTCCAGGAGCACTTGCGGACATGGATCACAGTGGATTTGCACTGGGTTCGAAGGTCAACAAATGGATTGGCGGCCAGAATAGCGAATGAGGGGGTGGATAACGAAGGTCCAGAACTGGACACAATCTGGAGCAACATCCTATAGGGTCAATTCCGAACATATTGCACCCAACTTGTGGCAAAATACTATGACAACAGTAGTAGTACGGAAGATCACTTCAAGAATGGAGGCGCAGAAGGAATTGAAGGGCACGTAGGTTCCAGGCAGAATCTGATAGCCCACCAATCAAACAAGGTTACCAATGCAGGTACAAATCACACATCAGGTGAAGGCATGACACCACGGTTCTGTAAATAGAAATAAGAACAGGGGTCACCCATGGGAAAGCAGAACAGATAACCAGCAGGCGGCGAAGGACGAAGGATGAAAAGGTTCACTAGGGTCAAGTATGGGTACACCTCACCCAAGTACTGTTACGGGGCGGGGAAATGACTAGCGTACAAAACATTGGCGCAGGGATGACGACAAGGCCATCAAGTGCACATGCTCTGGAACATAGGATACAGACTGGAAGGGACACCTTGATGAGAAGGCCATGATTGCAAGGACGGGACTACAACTGGGTTGGATCCATAAAAGAAGGTATAACAAAAAGAGCAACAGACTAGAGCAAAGAAATTACAGGGGCCACCTTACACACCAGAAAGGGGTGAAGCGGAACAGGAGAAGAACCCAACGTAAAAAATACCATATGTAAGAGAAGATGGTACGCATGAAGAAAACCAGCAGCAAGAGAAGTCCCCAGGGGATAGAACCTCTGCCAAATGCCCGGAGGATGAAAAGAATCAAACAAGTGGCCAGGGAAGCAAAGAGTACCTTCCTCACGTAGGTCGATACAAAGGGAAAGGCGATCATCAAAAGACGGGAGAGAGAAATCAACAACGCTCGCAGGGGAAAATCCTGAACAAAACTAACTCAGGAAGTGGGGGGGATAAGGGACCCAGGAGCCACACAGCCCATAACAACCCTCTACCACAGGACGGTGGAGGAAGCCCGGAGAAAATAAATGTTGATAGGTATGATGTGTGCGGACCGGAAGGAGACCAACAAGATAGAAACCAGAGACCAGAAGAAGGTGCTCACAGGTATTCTGAACTGCCTCAGCAACCTGAAGGCGAGGGCAAAAAGAATTGCGAAGGACCAGCGAAGCCAGCAGGAAAAAATGGAGCGACTGACATGGAAATTCCATCTTTATCTACGCTATGTCCACCATATAGACATTACTCCAGCCAACAGAAATGGAACCCCAACGTGCATCAGAAAGATACACCTGGTGGAGCAGAGGGAGGAGAATGAGGCAAGGAAGGATGGAGATGAAGAGCACCCCATCAACTTGGACTAGCGCAGGACCAGCCCTGGTCAAGTTTCTCAATGTAGGAGAAAACCCCACTATGCTTATGCTTTCTCTGTTTTCGTTATGCTGTCATTTTTCAAACTGGATTGCAGAGGTTTGTGTCGGTTTCCCATGGTGGCAGCCTAGGCCTCCCCTGCTATATTAGACATTGCTCCCTTGGGACCCCAGATCTGGTTTCCGTTTTGGCAGATCTTGGGAGTCCCTATATCTTTTTTGTATTATAATTTTATTTAGTAATANAGTTGAGAGTGGGTTAAGAAAACATTGTGATTTTTTAATTTAATATTTAAATTAATTTAAAATAAAATTTGTTTAAATATTATTTTTTAATAAATTATCAAGAGTTTGAATGGAGTTATTAGAATTGGTTGGTAAATTGGTATAAGGTGTCTCCACGTTAATCAAATCTTTGACCAACAAGGTTTTAAAGTTTTTAGATGGTGTTGATGCAACTTTTTCATAAGAGGGGCACACGATGAGGGTTGTCGTAGCCACGAGAGGAGATGCTAATATTAGAGATCTTAGTTCTTGTAGCTCTTTTTGCAATTTTGAAAATGAAATGAAGACCATCCCTTGTCTCCTCTTTCTTGTTGAGCTAGAGAATTTTTATACCAGAGGACTATGGTAGGTATGCGAGTGTGGGGCAATTTGCAAGGGATAATGCTTGTGGGATGAACTTTGCAAAGGATTTTTAGATCATTATTTTCACGCTCTTCAAGTTTGAACTTTGTTCTTCAAATAGGTAGAATTTAATTTTTTAAAAAGAGCTTTTTAAAAATGACTCTCATAACTTCTAAGCCACTGTATTTATGAGATCGTGATCTCTGATGCTACATTAAATTGCTAGCGACCACCTAATCTTTTCCTTGGGAAGGCCTGTGCATTTTGAAGCTAGGGTCATGGATCTTTATTTTCAGTTTTGACGCTAACATCATCCCCAACTTTATGTTTTTCTATTTAATATGTATTTCCTGGATAAAAATAATTTTTTGAAGCTATAGGAATGTTCTTTAATGAAATAGTGTGGGAGGATTAGGCTTTGTAGGTACTAGTTAGGTATTCCATAGGTAGTTGGTTTGAAGTATTTAGAATAGAGTGATAAGGACAGGGGCTAAGATGGTGCAAAGTGTTTGGTGATGATAGAAGACAAATAAATCCCTTAGGGAAGTGGTAGGGGGATTAGGGTTCCTTGATGAGAAAAATTAGAAGCCAAACTAAATAGAAATAAATTATTATATTCCCATGGCATAAAAACAAGCATCTTTAGAGGTTAGATGTGGGAAACAACTATATCTAACTAGGGATCTTAGAGCATTTTCCCCTAGTGAGGGGATTAAATGATCTTCTTGACCCTCAAATGCAGAGGGTTGGCCAATCCCCCAAAGAAATTGGCCATAAAGAGGGTTATAAAGAGGGTTATAGAGACATTAAAACCCTCTATTATCCTCCTTCAAGAAACAATGGAAGTTGTGGAAAAGGTTATTCTCAAATTTTTTGATTGGGTGGCAGTTCAATTACATTGATGTTATTGGGAGATTTGGTGGGAATACTACAAGATGGTAGATATGCTTGTTTACCCTATCTAATTCCTAGGCCTTTCCAATAGGGCTAGGGATATAGTTATTTTCATTGGATATGGGGAATTAAACCCCTATCCTAAATGTTTATGGCCCTTAATCAGATAGAGTGGAGTTCAGGGACAATTTTTTTGATATGAAGTGTATCTAGAGCAGGCTTATGGTGATAGGGGGAGACCTAAAATTTACATTAGGAGGTTCATAAATTTGGGGACTTGTTGCCCACATTAATTTTCTCTTAGGTAATTTTATAAGAAAGTTGGAAGCTGGGGGCTTGCATATCAAACCAACAAAACTAACTCCAACTTGGAGAAACAAGAGAACAAGGGTAGATAGAATAGCCAAGAGGCTTGACCGATTTCTAATATTTGAAGGATTCCTAGATGAATTTATTATTTGAAAGATTCCTAGATGAAGGAAAATTGGCATAGGATGATATTGACGATGACGAGTTTGACATACTTTGTCAATGATATGAAAAAATAAGGGATTCCTCCTACCAAAGGAGGAAGGTCACATCGCCTATGTGAATTTCTAGGTGACTAGTGTTTTGCTATAGATCCCAACTGTTTTGAATTTCTCTAAGATATAATCAAATAAGTAAAAGGGATAGTTCTATATGGAAAATTGAGTATTCAAAGCTAATGTGCTAATGGAACTAGTGTGCATGTGTTGCAACTATGTTTTATAAATGTGTTTTAATAACTCATATATATGTAAATCTTTGATATAAGGGTTTTGCATGATGTTTTGTAAAGTAAAAGTGCATTCCTGTGACTCTACCAATCTTACACTCAAATTGTAAAAAAGCCTTCCAATTGCTCTTGACGGATGGAGATGAAACCATAGAAGACAAAAAGTGAAGGTATGGAAGAAAAAATTATAGTGAAGTGCTCTTGAGGTAAGTACAAGATGACAATAACTCTATGTCTCACATGCTTTTGTAATCCCATAAAATCCACCCAATGAAAACCTAGTTTTTTCTACTAAGATAGCTTTTAACAGATTATCGACAAGGGTGTATTAATCTCTAATAGTCAAGGGGTTAAAATGTATCTTAAAATAGCTAGATCATGACTCTATCAAATTATAGAGCCTAACCTTAACATTGACACTCAAATGAGAGATTGTCCCTTGTATTGGATTTTGGTACGTTTTTTTAGAAAGGATTTTAAGCTCCCCAAGAAAAAAACTACGTTTCGTATGAGAAATAACTACAGGGAGTTATTTGGAAAGGAAAATTTTAAGGATCCATAATTATCTTAAAGTAAAGAAACATTTGAATATTACTAATTCTCTAAATGACAACCATAAAACATGTGGCAATACTTTTGTAAAAATAATCAAATTCTTAATGATTTTATATAGTTTCTAGAAATTTTTGGCGATTTTTAGAGCAAAATGTTTTTATCCTATAAAATAAAAAATGGAAATTGGCATATCTTTTTTTGGAAAAAAAAACATGGAAAATTATCCCATGGGAAAAATTTAGCCCCTAAAATTTTCCTTCTTATTTGGATACCTATCCCCATAATCACAACTTAGAATATAAATTATTTTGTGATATTGATAGAGGAATTAAAGTAGTTAGATAATTTAAGTTATTTAATTGTTAGAGGGGTAAACTTGGAATCATGAAACAATGTTTGTTTGATTATGGTGTGTGAAGGAGGTATTTTAAACTTCTATTTGTTTCTAAACCAAGATCATTTGTGGGCACAACGTGAAAAACATACTTCAAAACAAGAGTCTTTAGGTCCTTCTTTTGTGTGTAAAAGTGAATGATAGTAGAAATGACAAATGTTGTAGTAAACGCTATAAATGAAATACATTGGAACACAATTATAGGAAAGGAAATAACCAAAAACACTAAGTACATGAAAATAGGTCATTTTTTAGGTAGCTAAATTCCTTAAGTTTTTTAACAACAACCTAAAGTAATAAACAACAAATTGGATTCAAACATGCTGAAGGAGGTATTTTAGACCTTCAATAGTTTTTATCCACCAAGATCGTTTGTGAGCACAAGGCGAAGAACATACTTCAATTGAAATAATTTTTAGGTCCTTTGTTGTGTGTGAGTGTGTTTACTAAAATAAATAATGAGTGTTAAAACAATGTTGAAAGTGTAAGTGCATAAATAACTAGAGGAACAACATAAGTGATAAGTATTAAAAGTTGAGTTTTGTGTTCATTACCTATAATGTTCCTTGAATTTTTTGTGTTAAACAAACAAAAACAAAAATGTTAGGTCAATCAATAATTTCTGAAAAATTAAATTTAGCCTACCAAGTTCTAGAAAGAAGCCACACACTACTAAACAATAGAATTCATGCAAGGTCATGCAAGTACTAACTATGATAGTGGTGCAACTTTTGATAATCATGTGGGTATCAGAAAAAAAAAATACTTGTGCAATGGCACAATGAGGTTATGTATTGGCTATGCAAAGATGATGAACAAGTTTTGCAAGGGAAAACTTGTCAATCCATGCAAATATAAAAGAAAATATTATGTGAACCATGCATCAATGAGGCCAAAATGCATGTGAAACATGTAGATGACAAAAAAATGAAATTCTACATGAACTAGCACCTTATTATAGATGGAAACAAACCAATATGATTCTAAACTAAACTTGCAATCAACCAAAAGTAAGAAACTAAGTAGAAAAGCAATCACAAGTGATAATTTAGATCAAACTTCCTCGTGAAGTCACTAATCTAGAGTTGGAGTTTTGATTTACAGAGATACCAAAACAACCTATCAATCAATCATATAAGTTAATACTGGACAAAATGTTAAGAAAATCACAATACAATTGTTAATCTAACCTAATAAACATCAATTTAGTAGATTAAACATAAAATTGAATACAAAATCAACCATTTATCAAACACATAGAATCAAGTTTCAAATTTCTTTATTAAATATTATATGAAATATTTCTGATTTCCTTTCACTAAAATAACACAATATATATAAATTAATTAAATATTTTAATTCAAATTATAAAAATTTAAATAATCTTGAATCTTGAATTTGTTAAATTTCATAAACCCATAACCCAAACATAATATAATAATTCAATAAATAAATAAAAGATAAAATGAATTTATTTGAAGATAGAGTATTTGTTACTCTACACATTTAGCTCATGGTCCCCTCTCCTCTCATCACTTTGAAATTGTAACCTTTATCTTTGTCCAACTTCCTAGAAAATATTTTGACTTTTAGAATTACCATGGTTTTCTTAAAAGATGACATTGTCAATGCCCTAATATATGTACTACATGTTATTGATTCTCTCTAAATTATTCTGCATA
>ML787394.1:0-13956 GCA_009831015.1 Picea engelmannii | reverse complement strand
GTGTGTCAAATAATTTCAAACTTTTCCATAGTGTAAATAAGAATCATGTGTTAAATTCATTTGAACCAACTTTTCCACATTGTATATAAGAATCATGTGTTAAATTCATTTGAACCAATCACTCTTTGGAATTGGATGGAAACCTTTGCACATAAGATAACCCATCATCTATTCAATTTGTCATGGAAAAAATGTGTAATAAAAAAATCATATAATAATTTGGATTTAATATCTAAATAAATTACCACGCTACCCTAAAATGAAATTATAAAATTACAATTAACATAAATAATATATTCAATTTAATATATTTAATAATTTATAAATTAAAAAAATATAAAATAAAATTCATATGAAATTCATATGAAATTATAAAATTACAATTAACATAAATAATATATTTAATAATTTATAAATTAACCCTCGGATGGGGTGTCACTGTGACATGATGGTATTCAGTTGGGACAAGGTCACTTGGCCATGCCACCTGATGTACGTCCTTCGCCACCTCCCCTCCTCATTCACCTCCATCTTTTAAACTGCCTGTTGCCACCCTCCACTTCTCATTCGCACCCCACAGCTCACACACTCTGGAAGTTCTGCACCTTGTGCATCTTCATGGCACCATGCAGAGGGTCGTCTCAGTCATTTCAGCTCCAGCCTTTGCCGCCATTTCATTTAGTCATGATCTGGTCTCTTGCGCCTCACTCGTCTGCTCGTAATTCTCAGAGCCAAACCTCTTGGGCTCTCTCTTCCCTTTGTTCTGCGATCGAGCCTTGGTGCGACCTCTCCTGGTTTTCTTTCTTGTTGTAAAGCTTGTTTTTCATCATGTCGCGACCCCGGGGCAAGCCAAAGTGGGGAGCAGCCAGGTACGAGGCCTGGGGAAGGAAACCACCCGCCTCAGACTCTCCTTGTGAAGTTGTCAACCCCCCTCAAGCCGATGTCCATCACCCTCCTGAAATGTTCCCTCCCCATCTTTTGGCTCCCCCAAAAGCAATCTTCCCTCCTCCTTTGGCACCTGTAATTGTGCCCACCCATGAACAACCACCCTGCGACCTCTCTCCCCTATCGAAGCCCTACAGATGTAGGGTCGAGTGGTTCGATTTGCTTGGGAATTCACTCGGCTATGCGCCACCTCCCGCTTATCCTCCTCAACGTCCCTCTTTTCCGCCCTCCCCTCCTCTCCCCCCGCTCACCACCTCCCCTCAGAGATCCTCCTCCTCCTCTCCACTCTCCACCCACCCCAATCCTTCCTGTGCCAAGTGTGAAGATCGAATCGAGCTCCTGAATACCCTGAGCACTATGAAAAAAGACTTGGAGGATATCAAATTGGCAATGCTTGACACAAAGAATAGGGAAGCCGACCACTGGAGCAGAGTGGACGCCTTGATGATTTTCCTTCAAGATCTTCAACAGGCCATGGCTGGCCGCGGAAAAGTAAAAGCACAAGCGAAAAAAGTTTTCACACGGTCGTAGCTAGGACCAGGTTTCTAATGTTTTATTATGCTTTCTATTTCTCGGCTCAACACCTTTACCTCTGTTTTTTTGTAGATTGTTACGTATTTTGGCCCTGCATGGCCTCGTAGCATAGTTTACCTACATTTGCATGACATTAGCAATGATGGTTTCCCATCTGGGCACCGTTGCCACCTTAGAGTTTGGACAAATGGCACAGTGGTTTCCCACATGAGCACCACGAGCAGGTGGCCAATTGCATCACAGACAACTATATTTTTTGACATGAATTAATACCAACCCTAATTTACAAAAAGAAAAAAGAAAAAAGAAATATAAATTAAAAAAATATAAAATAAAATTCATATCATATGTTAAATATATATCTTTTATATTTATGAAAGTCGAGAGTGGGTTAGACTGAAAGGGTTGAAGATGAATGAATGATTTAGGGTTTGCCAGTCAAGGCGAGGTAGGGTTTGACAATCGCGGTCACAACAAAGAGCAACATGAGCACCAAAGGGGGGGGTAAGGGGACCCCCTCATACAAACAGGTAGTGGTGGACAAAGGGAAAGGGCCAAGAGGCATAGTTTTCAAGGCACCAACGACAGGAACCTCGGGATCAGACCCATGGAAACGACAAGAAAGAAAATAGGACAAAAGTGAGAGCACGGGAGAAGAATCTATGGAAACTTAGAGTGAGGCACAAGAGACCGCGAAGGCCAACGGGACTGAAGGGCGCAACCTGTGCAAGCCCAAAACAACAATGATACCCAAGGTGATACTGGAGGACCCACAAACACAACTCTATAGGGACCAGATGAAGATGCATGCACTCATATGCAAGTTCATGAGGTTATGGCCCACAGAGAGAACTCTGCGCAACTGGATCAAATATCACTGGAAGCCAAATGGAGAAGTGGACCTCCACCTGGGATTGAAAGGTTTCTTCACAGAAGTCTTCATGAATTTGGAGGACATGGATAGATTCTTCGAGGGAGGTCCATACTTCCACGCCTCAGCTGGAATGTACATGCAACCCTAGAATGAAAACTTCTCCCTGGAAAAAGAGACGTTCAAAAGGGTACCGGTCTAGCTAAGATTCTATTCCTTACCCTTAGACTATTGGTTTCCCTCCACTTTTGAAGCAATAGGAAACAAACTGGGGAAATATCTGAAGACTTCAAAAGCCACCCTAAAAGGAAGATACACATTGTACGCAAGAATCTGCATAGAGATGGACGTTTCTGGAGCACTCCCAGAAGCCATAAGTCTGGAATTCAGGGATGAGGAATGGATCCAAAACATAGATTACTAACATATCCCCTTTAGATGCAGAAGATGCCATGAACACGACCACCTAATTAGAGAATTCCCTCTTAATAAAAAGAAGGAAGCGACAAACCCCAAAACACAATAGAATGAGGAAGGGTTTATAACACCGAACCCCAGAAACAGAGCAAATAAAAAGAAGAATAAAACCTCAGCAAGAAATAACCAGGAGACTCGGAATAAAATGGACAGAAGGGACCAAACAAATAAAGGGGCAGAAGATGAAAGTGACTCGGTAAAAGCTCAAGAGGTTTGAGAACAAGCAACAAAAGAGCCTACCGACCGATCAAGTAACAAGACGACATAGGGGAGTTGCGCAACCCCGATGGACGAAGAAATAAAAGACGATAACACCGCCATGCAAGATGCATAGGGAGATGCAGAGATGACCTTGAGCGAAGTAGGCACAGAAGACCCTGATCTCAAGGACCTGGTGGAAAGAGAAGGGATAGACCTTCCGAACATATTGGAGCAATGGAAAAGGCAAGGAGTCGACAACGTACCAACAGAGCAACTTGACCGCATCCAGTACCTATTTCTCCTACAGGAGGAAGCCAAAGCCAGATGACAAAACACACACACGGGAAGATAGGACACCTAGGAGTCAAATCCAGTGAGGGACAACCACAACTATCACCCAAGCAGACGAGGAGGAAAAAAGGTAGGAAATCAAACAGTGTAGCCCTACAACAGCTGGGAGTGCTACTGATAAATTCGGGCAAGATCAAGAAATTCTTTCCCAACTTCCCCCCACATGTTTANATGCCTAAACAACCCAAGAAAGCAAAGAATCCTTAGGACTAAACTAAAGCAGGAACAACTGGATCTTTGTTTCATTCAAGAGACTAAATGCACTACAAACATAATGGAGGCAAACAATAAACAACAATGGCGCAAGTACAAGATGGTAGCCATCGAAGACCACCAAATGGAAGGCGACATTCTCACTTTGTGGAACCCACAAATTCTAAATCTAATAGCAGTCGAAGCAACCAGGCACACCCTAATGGTACGCATGCAAATCATTGGAAACACAGAGGAGATTCTTTGCACTAATGTGTATGGGCCCCAAGGGTCAGAGGAAAAGAGAGGAATGATTTGAGACCTAGAAGATATAAAAGCCCGATCCACCAACCACCACTGGATCCTGACAGGGGACTTCAACATCATCACCTCACTTGCGAAGAAGAAAGGAGGTACAAGAAGATTGGATCAGGATGCAGATGATTTCTCAAATTTCATAAACATAGCGGAGATGGTAGATCTCAAAATTAAGAATGGTCAGTTCACCTGGAACAATAATCGGATGAACCAGATTCAGGTAGCAACAAGACTTGACAGATTCCTTATATTGGAGTTAATCATTATGCAGAGGCTAACCTTAGATCACAACATCCTTCCCTGGGGGAGATCTGATCATTGGCCAGTGCAACTGGAAGCAGGTTTCCAAACAACACCAAAGAACAAACCCTTCAGATTTGAGAAATTTTGGATTGAAAACGGAACTTTCAAGGAAAGAATCAAATAGTGGTGGCGAGAGGAGCAACCGGAGAAAGGGACCAGGATGTTCCAACTTTATAAGAAACTTAAGTACATCAAAAATAATCTCAAAGAGTGGAACAAGGATACCTTTGGGAATATAAACCAAGAGAAAAACAACTTAGAAAAAAAAATGAAAAAACTCCAAGAAACTTGCATGCTGGAAGGCTATACGGAGGATCGAAAAAAGGAAGAGATCCAGATGACCCAAGATTGGGAGACGCAATGCCAGCAGGAAGAAACACTCTGGCATCAAAAGTTATGTATCCGATGGCTAAAGGAAGGAGAACGAAACACCAAGTTTTTCCATAGAACAACCATGGCCAAAAGAGCCCACAACAAAATCCTGAAGATCAAGGACCAGGATGGAATCGAGCGCGAATCACATCAGGAGATTGAAACCACTCCAGTTAAACACTTCCACGGGATAGCCCAAGAACCCAACCAAGATAGAACAGAGGCTATTCAAAGGATAACCCAACATATTCCACGCATGGTCATAGAGGAACAAAAATTCTCCCTAAACAAACCTATTACCACGGAAGAAGTTGACCAGGTGCTCTAGGAAATGCCCAATGGGAAAGCCCCAGGTCCATATGGCTTCACAGTGGAATTCTACAAAGCCTGTTGGAAAATCATCAAACATGGAATTTATAAGGTAGTAGAAGACTCTAGAAGGTCAGCCTCCATCCTTAAAGCACCAAATGCCATAATGATCACACTAATCCCAAAAGAAAATGAAGCCAAAACCCCTGACCGGTAAAAACCTATAGCTCTATGCAATGTGGTTTACAAGATAATCTCCAAATTCATAGCAAATAGATTGAAACCCCTCCTACCTACTTTGGTCTCACAAGAATATGCAGGCATTGTGGAAGGAAGAAAAAAAATGGACAACATCATCCAGGCCCATGAGATCATTCACACCTTGAAGCTTCAGAAGAGAGGGGGAATGATAATACAATTGGACCTAGCAAAAGATTATGAAAAAATTAGTTGGTACTATATGGTCAAGACCTTGGAAGCCTTTGGTTTCACCCAACACTGGATCAACTGGATTGTCAGTCTCGTCTCCACAACAAGCTACTCGCTACTAATTAATGGAGCCCCTGCCAAACCTTTCTAGCCCACGAGATACCCAAACCTTTCTGGCCCACGAGAGGTATTAGAGAAGGAGACCCGTTGTCCACCTTCCTGTTCATTCTTATGATGGACGGCCTCATCCCGAGCATAAAGAGAACAACCACAACAAGGGAAATAACAGGTCTCAAACCCTTAAAAAATTCCCCTACTTCAACACACCAATAGTTTGTGGATGATACCTTACTCCATGGCATACCCACTATCAAGGAAGCTAACGCATACAAACGAATCCTAGAATATTTTGGGGAAGCCTCGGAAGCTAAGATCAACCATTCCAAGTCAATGATATTCTTCTTCAATACCAACCCAGTTATCCAAATGAATTTGACCAACATTATGGGATTTGAACGGAAGACACTCACAGCCAAGTACTTGGGGGTTCTACTGACAGACAAAGTGTACAAAATGCCAACTTGGGAAGGAGTAAGAAACAAGTTACAGGAGCGGGTAAAAAAATGGACGTATAGATCCCTCAATCTAGTCGAAAGACTGATCCTAACAAAGTATGTTTTACAAGCAATCCCAACATTTATGATGTCTGCCTTCCCAAATCCACAGGGGATTCTACAAAAAATAAGAGCCATCCAAAGGGACTTCCTGTGGCGAGGCGCGGAAACAAAGAAAAAATGGGCCCTGGTGGCTTGGGAGAAAGTCTGCAAGCCAAAAAGAAAAGGAGGCCTGGGGCTACAGGACCCACAAGTGACCAATAACACCTATGGGGCGAAACTATGGTGGCACTGGGTCAAAGAAATTACGACACCTTGGGTAAACCTATGGAAGTCAAAGTAAGCCCGGGACATTCATGACCAGGACAAAATTCGCTTTAGAGGAACCAAGGAAGGTTCAGTCATTTGGAACCTAGCCTGGCGCAACAAAGCCTGGATTCAGACACACAACTTCTGGGAAATCAGGAATGGCAGAACAACCAGATTCTGGGAGGACGCTTGGAAATAGGAACCAAAAATGGAGAACCCGGACAGAGAGGTACTCCAATAGGAGCTAATAGCACAAGGTAAAATTAACATCTACCAATACTAGAAACAGGAAACAGACCGCAAGAAATGGAGAATCTGGGACAAGATCACTTTGTAGAACAATGATCCACCCACAACAATAGTAAAAGAGGTGGATGAGGAACTAGGAAGATGAAAAATAGTAGTCACGAAAGGAGAGGACCAACTGAGGTGGGGGAAAAAAGACGGTGGGGAATTCAACTTGAAATAAGTCTGACACAATATAGTGGACCTGGACCAAGAAGACCCAACACAACATTGGGATAAGATATGGAACAACCCCCAATGACCAAAGATAAAAAATTTCCAATGGTTAATACTTCACAACCGCATTCTAACTTGGGAAAACCTAAGGAAAATAGGATTCATAGGTCCATCAAGATGTCATCTCTGTCAATCCCAGGAAGAAACAATGAACCAACTCCTTGATGAATGCGCCTACACTACATAACTCTGGGACTGGGCGGAAAGTATCTTCTACCAGTCCAACAAGATCCGAGGTAAAATTGTTGCAACCATCAATCTTTGGAAAGAAAACTACAACGAACAAGAAGAGGTGAACCTCTGTTGGATACTCACCCCAGGAATGATCATATGGGCGATATGGAAGGAAAGGAACCGACGCATTTTTAGAAACCAAAGCTGGCTCGAAGGGAAGATCAAGGAAACAATTATCTCCATGACACGAGATACGGTGCAGAGCCACAACTGCCAGGTAGGTAGAGCGCAACCCACTGACCAGGATTCTCGAGTCCTAGAGGCCTTCCACCTGAACAATGGCCGCAACCCCAATCAGTTCAGACGGTCACTGCAAATCCAAGTAGTTGAGTGCAAATGGAAGCCACCACCTTTAGGCTCACTCAAGTTGAATTTCGACGGGGCGACGAAAGGCAACCCAGGGTGAACAGGTTTGGGTGGAGTAATCAAGGGCAGTAAAGGAAACATCATCCGACTATATGTTGGGAGTCTAGGAAACACAACCAACAACGTCGCGGAATTCGGAGCCTTGGAGACTGGCCTGGAGATTCTAAGTCGGGAGAGGATGACAAATGCCATAGTGGAAGGAGATTCCGTGCTGGTGATCAACACAATAAGAAAACTCCAAAACGATAACAGAATGGAAAAAATCCAGAGACATTGGTGATTGGCACACCTACTGCAAAAAATCCAGGAGAACTTGCGGACATGGATCACAGTGGATTTGCGCTGGGTTCGGAGGTCAACAAATGGACTAGCGGCCAGAATAACGAATGAGGGGGTGGATAACGAAGGTCCAAAACTGGACACAATCTGGAGCAACATCCCGCAGGGTCAATTCTGAACAGATTGCACCCAACTTGTGGAAAAATACTCTGACAACAGTAGTAGTACAAAAGATCACTTCAAGAATGGAGGCACAGAAGGAATTGATGGGCACGTAGGTTCCAGGCAGAATCCGATAGCCCACCAATCAAGCAAGGTTACAAATGCATGTACAAATCACACATCAGGCGAAGGCACGACACCACGGTTCTGTAAATAGAAATAAGAACAGGGGTAACCCGTGGGAAAGAAGAATAGATAACCAGTAGGCGGCGAAGGATGAAGGACGAAAAGGTTCACTAGGGTCAAGTCTAGGTACACCTCGCCCAAGTACTGTTACGGGGTGGGGAAATGACTAGCGTACAAAACATTGGTGCAGGGATGACGACAAGACCATCAAGTGCACATGCTCTGGAACAGAGGATACAGACTGGAAGGGCCACCTTGATGAGCAGGCCATGATTGCAAGGATGGGACCGCAACCGAGTTGGATCCATAAAAGAATGTATAACAAAAAGAGAAACAGACCGGAGCAAAGAAATTACAGGGGCCACCTTACACACCAGAAATGGGTGAAGCGGAACAGGAGAAGAACCCAATGTAAAAAATACCATATGCAAGAGAAGATGGTATGCATGAAGAAAACCAGCAGCAAGAGAGGCCCCCAGGGGATAGAACCTCCACCAAACGCCCGGAGGATGAAAAGAATCGAACAAGTGACCAGGGAAGCAAAGAGTACCTTCCTCACGCAGGTCGATACAAAGGGAAAGGCGATCATCAAAAGATGGGAGAGAGAAATCAACAATGCTCATAGGGGAAAATCCTGAACAAAACTAACTCAGGAAGCGGGGGGGATAAGGGACCCAGGAGCCACACAGCCTAGAACAACCCTCTACCACAGGATGGTGGAGGAAGCCTAGAGAAAAAAAATGCTGATAGGTACGATGTGTGCGGACCAGAAGGAGACCAACAAGATAGAAACCAGAGACTAGAAGAAGGTGCTCACAGGTATTCTGAACCGCCTCAACAACCTGAAGGCGAGTGCAAAAATAATTGCGAAGGACCAACGAAGCCAGCAGGAAAAATGGAGCGACTGACATGGAAATTCCATCTTTATCTACGGTATGTCCACCATATAGACATTACTCCAGCCAACAGAAATGGAACCCCAGCATGCATCAGAAAGATACACCTGGTGGAGCAGAGGGAGGAGAATGAGGCAAGGAAGGATGGAGATGAAGAGCACCCCATCAACTTGGACTAGCGCAGGACCAACCCTGGTCAGGTTTCTCAATGTAGGAGAAAACCCCACTATGCTTATGCTTTCTTTGTTTTCGTTATGCTATCATTTTTCAAACTGGATTGCGGAGGTTTGGGTCGGTTTCCCATGGTGGCAGCCCAGGCCTCCCCTGCTATATTAGACATTGCTCCCTTGGGACCCCAGATATGGTTTTCATTTTGGCAGATCTTGGGAGTCCCTATATCTTTTTTGTATTATAATTTTCTTCAGTAATATAGATTCTCACACTCATTTACAAAAAAAAATAAAAATTGAGAGTGGGTTAAGAAAACATTGTGATTTTTTAATTTAATATTTAAATTAATTTATAAATAAAATTTGTTTAAATATTATTTTTTATTAAATTATCAAGAGTTTGAATGGAGTTATTAGAATTGGTTGGTAAATTGGTATAAGGTGTCTCCACGTTAATCAAATCTTTGACCAACAAGGTTTTAAAGTTTTTAGATGGTGTTGATGCAACTCTTTCATAAGAGGGGCACACGATGAGGGTTGTCGTAGCCACGAGAGGAGATGCTAATATTAAATATCTTAGTTCTTGTAGCTCTTTTTTCAATTTTGCAAATGAAATGAAGACCATCCCTTGTCTCCTCCTTCTTGTTGAGCTAGAGAATTTTTATACCAGAGGACTATGGTAGGTATGTGAGTGTGGCGCAATTTGCAAGGGATAATGCTTGTGGGATGAGCTTTGCAAAGGATTTTTAGATTGTTATTTTCACGCTCTTCAAGTTTGAACTTTGTTCTTCAAATAGGTAGAATTTAATTTTTTAAAAAGAGATTTTTAAAAATGACTCTCATAACTTCTAAACCACTGTATTTATGAGATTGTGATCTCTGATGCTACATTAAAGTGCTAGCGACCACCTAATCTTTTCCTTGGGAAGGCCTGTGCATTTTGAAACTAGAGTCATGGATCTTTATTTTCAGTTTCGACATTAACATCATCCCCAACTTTATGTTTTTCTATTTAATATGTATTTCCTGGATAAAAATAATTTTTTGAAGCTGTAGGAATGTTCTTTAATGAAATAGTGTGGGAGGATTAGGCTTTGTAGGTACTAGTTAGATATTCCATAGGTAGTTGGTTTGAAGTATTTAGAATAGAGTGATAAGGACAGGGGCTAAGATGGCGCAAAGTGTTTGGTGATGATAGAAGACAAATAAATCCCTTAGGGAAGTGGTAGGGGGATTAGGGTTCCTTGATGAGAAAAACTAGAAGCCAAACCAAATAGAAATAAATTATTATATTCCCATGGCATAAAAACAAGCATCTTTAGAGGTTAGATGTGTGAAGCAACTATATCTAACTAGGGATCTTAGAGCATTTTCCCCTAGTGAGGGGATTAAATGATCTTCTTGACCCTCAAATGCAGAGGGTTGGCCAATCCCCCAAAGAAATTGGCCATCAAGAGGGTTATAGAGACATTAAAACCCTCTATTGTCCTCCTTCAAGAAACAATGGAAGTTGTGGAAAAGGTTATTCTCAAATTTTTTGATTGGGTGGGAGTTCAATTACATTGATGTTATTGGGATATTTGGTGGGAATACTACAAGATGGCAGAGATGCTTGTTTACCCTATCTAATTCCTAGGCCTTTCCAATAGGGCTAGGGATATAGTTATTTTCATTGGATATGGGGAATTAAACCCCTATCCTAAATGTTTATGGCCCTTACTCAGATAGAGTGGAATTCTAGGACAATTTTTTTGATATGAAGTGTATCTAGAGCAGGCTTATGGTGATAGGGGGAGACCTAAAATTTACATTAGGAGGTTCATAAATTTGGGGACATGTTGCCCACATTAATTTTCTCTTAGGTAATTTTATAAGAAAGTTGGAAGCTGGGGGAATACATATCAAACCAACAAAACTAACTCCAACTTGGAGAAACAAGAGAACAAGGGTAGATAGAATAGCCAAGAGGCTTGACCGATTTCTAACATTTGAAGGATTCCTAGATGAAGTTATTATTTGAAAATTCCTAGATGAAGGAAAATTGGCATAGGATGATATTGACGATGACGAGTTTGACATACTTTGTCAATGATATGAAAAAATAAGGGATTCCTCCTACCAAAGGAGGAAGGTCACATCGCCTATGTGAATTCCTAGGTGACTAGTGTTTCGCTATAGATCCCAACCGTTTTGAATTTCTCTAAGATATAATCAAATAAGTAAAAGGGATAGTTCTATATGGAAAATTGAGTATTCAAAGCTAATGTGCTAATGGAACTAGTGTGCATGTGTTGCAGCTATGTTTTATAAATGTGTTTTAATAAATCATATATATGTAAATCTTTGATGTAAGGGTTTTGCACGATGTTTTGTAAAGTAAAAGTGCATTCCTGTGACTCTACCAATCTTACACTCAAATTGTAAAAAAGCCTTCCAATTGCTCTTGACGGATGGAGATGAAACCATAGAAGACAAAAGGTGAAGGTATGGAAGAAAAAATTATAGTGAAGTTCTCTTGAGGTAAGTACAAGATGAAAATAACTCTATGTCTCACGTGCTTTTGTAGTCCCATAAAATCCACCCAATGAAAACCTAGTTTTTTCTACTAAGATAGCTTTTAATAGATTATCGACAAGGGTGTATTAATCTCTAATAGTCAAGGGGTTAAAATGTATCTTAAAATAGCTAGGTCATGAATCTATCAAATTACAGAGCCTAACCTTAACATTGACACTCAAATGAGAGATTGTCCCTTGTATTGGATTTTGGTACATTTTTTTAGAAAGGATTTTAAGCTCCCCAAGAAAAAAACTATGTTTCGTATGAGAAATAACTATAGGGAGTTATTTGGAAAGGAAAATTTTAAGGATCCATAATTATCTTAAAGTAAAGAAACATTTGAATATTACTAATTCTCTAAATGACAACCATACAACATGTGGCAATACTTTTGTAAAAATAATCAAATTCTTAATGATTTTATACAGTTTCTAGAAACTTTTGGCAATTTTTTGAGTAAAATGCTTTTATCCTATAAAATTTGGGCAAATAATTTTACAAAAAATGGAAATTGGCATATCATTTTTGGGAAATAAACATGGAAAATTATCCCATGGGAAAAATTTAGCCCCTAAAATTTTCCTGGTTATTTGGATACCTATCCCCATAATCACAACTTAGAATATAAATTATTTTGTGATATTAATAGAGGAATTAAAGTAGTTAGATAATTTAAGTTATTTAATTGTTAGAGGGATAAACTTGGAATCATGAAACAATGTTTGTTTGATTATGGTGTGTGAAGGAGGTATTTTAAACTTCTATTTGTTTCTAAACCAAGATCATTTGTGAGCACAAGGTGAAAAACGTACTTCAAAACAAGAGTCTTTAGGTCCTTCATTTGTGTGTAAAAGTGAATGATAGTAGAAATGACAAATGTTGTAGTAAACGCTATAAATGAAATACATTGAAACACAATTATAGGAAAGCAAATAACCAAAAACACTAAGTACATGAAAATAGGTCATTTTTTAGGTAGCTAAATTCCTTAAGTTTTTTTAGCAACAACCTAAAGTAATAAACAACAAATTGGATTCAAACATGCCAAAGGAGGTATTTTAGACCTTCAATAGTTTTTATCCACCAAGATCGTTTGTGAGCACAAGGCGAAGAACATACTTCAATTGAAATAATTTTTAGGTCATTAGTTGTGTGTGAGTGTGTTTACTAAAATAAATAATGAGTATTAAAACAATGTTGAAAGTGTAAGTGAATAAATAACTAGAGGAACAACATAAGTGATAAGTATTAAAAGTTGAGTTTTGTGTTCATTTCCTATAATGTTCCTTGAATTTTTTTATGTGTTAAACAAACTGAAACAAAAATGTTAGGTGAATCAATCATTTCTGAAAAATTAATTTAGCCTACTAAGTTCTAGAAAGAAGCCACACACTACTAAACAATAGAATTCATACAAGGTCATGGAAGTACTAACTATGATAGTGGTGCAATTTTTGATAATCATGTGGGTATCATAAAATAAATACTTGTGCAATGGCACAATGAGGTTGTGTATTGGCTATGCAAAGATGATGAACAAGTTTTGCAAGGGAAAACTTGTGGGAAAACTTGTGCAGCCATGCAAATATCAAAGAAAATATTATGTGAACCATGCATCAATGAGACCAAAATGCATGTGAAACATGTAGATGACAAAAAAAATTGAAATTCTACATGAACTAGCACCTTATTATAGATGGAAACAAACCAATCTGATTCTAAACTAAACTTGCAATCAACCAAAAGTAAGAAACTAAGTAGAAAAGCAATCATAAGTGATAATTTAGATCAAACTTCCTCGTGGAGTCACTAATCTAGAGTTGGAGTTTTGATTTATAGGGATACCAAAACAACCTATCAATCAATTGTGTAAGTTAATACTGAACAAAATGTTAAGAAAATCACAATACAATTGTTAATCTAACCTAATAAACATCAATTTAGCAGATTAAACATAAAATTGAATACAAAATCAACCATTTATCAAACACATATCAAACACATAGAATCAAATTTCAAATTTCTTTGTTAAATATTATATGAAATATTTCTAATTTCCTTTCACTAAAATAATACAATATATATAAATTAATTAAATATTTTAATTCAAATTATAAAAATTTAAATAATCTTGAATCTATTAAATTTCATAAACCCATTTGAAATAAAGGATAAAATGAATTTATTTGAAGATAGAGTATTTGTTACTCTACACATTTAGCTCATGGTCCTCTCTCCTCTCATCACTTTGAAATTGTAACCTTTATCTTTGTCCACTTTCTAGAAAATATTTTGACCTTTAAAATTACCATGGTTTTCTTAAACCTATTTTAGAATTACCATGGTTTCCTTAAACC
>ML787393.1:676819-688956 GCA_009831015.1 Picea engelmannii | reverse complement strand
ATTTGCAGTTCTGAGGGTAAGGGGAAACATCCTATTTTGAGTCATGTGGATTTCAGAAATCAATTTTCTTCTTGGCATTTTGTCATATATCTTGCAGGATGCTCCCTCAAAAAGTACCTTATAGCCATGTTCAATGACTTGTTCTACACTTAGCAAATTATGTTTCTGATCTAAAACATGATAGACATTGTTTATGTCTTTCTTTACATTTTGTTTAGTAAGAATAGGAACAGTTCCTTTTCCTTGAACTTTGACTAAGTAATCATTTCCAAGTGTAATATCAGATGAGATTGAAGAATCAATGCATGAAAGTAAATCTTTGTTACCTATCATGTGATTGCTGCATCCACTGTCCAGCAACCAAAGATCTTTAGGTTGTTGTTCAGTCTTGTGGCACGAAAGAAACATCCCTCCTGAGTTTTTTCCCATGTGATTTGACACATGTGCTCTGCTCGAGAGCTGATCTGCTTTCTTTTTCCTGCATTCAGATTCATAGTGCCCATACTTTTTGTAGTAATAGCATTGTATGCTTGTTTTGTCATTTGATCTTCTCCCTCTGCCTTTGTGAGGCTGGAAATTCTGATGTTGATTTTGTTGTTGATGTCTTTGACCTTGGAAATTTTGATTAAGATATTGTTGTCTGTTACCTCCACTGGAGTGAGGGTCACTTTGATTACTCCCTCTTCCTTGGTGACCTCTGCTTCTTCCTCTGCCTCTCCCTCTCCTGAAGGAGAATTGAGTTTTTAAAGCATTGGAGATTGACTCATCTATGAGATGCAGTGTGGTCTCATGTGTCACCAGAGAACCAATTAATTCATTTGTTGAAAAACTTGAGAGATCCTTGGATTCAAGGATTGTTGTTACAACCATTTCAAATTTCTTTGGTAAACTTCTGAGAATTTTCTCAACAATGCGTTGATTAGTGATGGTTTCACCAGTCAATCTGATCTGGTTCATGATGCCCATGACTCTGGTCATGAACTGATCCACATTTTCAGACTCTGTCATCCTTAGAGTCTTGAATTACGTTCTCAAGGTCTGCAGTTTAATTTTTTTGACCCTTTCAATTCCTGGGTAGGAAGATTTAAGGATGTCTCAGGCCTGTTTTGAAGTACCAACGCCTGTGATTTTTGAAAAAATCGAGTCCTCCACAGAATTTTGAATCCAGAATTTAGTTTTGTTTTCTCTGTTTCTCTGCGTTACTTGAGCAATTTTCTACTGATTAGTCATGGCGGACAGTTCTGCTGGATCTGGTTCCACATATCCATGATCCATTGGATCCCAGCACTCTTGTGCTTACAAGAAGGATCTCATTTGAAGAGACCAGAAATCATAGTTCTTTCCAAGAAGAATCGGACCCTATGTTGGTCCTAAATTGCTAGACGTCGCCATCTTTTAAGGAATTCAACAAAACAAAAAAAAATTCTTAATTATCTGTCTCCTATGTGTAATTTGCAGTGGTTTCGTAACTCCGTTAGGCGATACATTTGAACTCTCCAACTTTCGATTGCCGAAACGCCAATTGCCAATGAGAGTTTATCGGCCTTGAATTGGCCCTTAGTCTTCGATCAATGTGACCACACACATAAAAGTTAAAGCACTACGGGATTTTCCGGTTCTTTGTCCTCTTGAATCCCCAATCTCTGATTTACCAATTTCCTGATATGGATTTTCTCGCCTTAGCCCCTCCTGGCTATGCCCTAGTCCATGTGACCAGTTCTCACAAGACCATGGCCTTATCTTTCTTTCAGGATTTTTGGGCTTCGAAATCCCGATGTGCTCTAACTTCAGTTAGCCCTCCAGGCTAGACTCATGGTCCATGTGACCTTGCCTTATATGACCACAGTCATACCTCTTTCTTGGGATTCGGTGTTTCGAATGTCGAAATGTATTGGATCTCTTGTCCACGAAATCCCCGATCTCTTGAACCCCGATATCCCGATAGATAACTCTTCCTTTTGGGAAATTTCCCAAATGCTTTGATCTCCTCCATGTGTCCTCCTATGATGGACGGTCCTGATCTCTTCTTGCAATTTTTAGAATTCAAATGCTCCTGATGTCTCGTCTTCAGGATTCACAATTTTTCGAATCCTGTAATGCCGATGGACTCTCCTATCGGGATTTTTTTGAAGGCCTTTATTTCTTCCACGCGTCCCAATAGATGGACGATTGAAGTCTTATTTGGGGGTTTTACTATGGAGATTCCCGATAACTCATTTTGACGAGATGAAGTCAGCTGGGCCCCATAGCGGAGCTTTCCTCCTTTTGGGATTTCGGACTTTGCAATTCTGAAATGCTCATGCTTCTTGTTGTTAGGATTCACGAAACGCTGAATCCCGATATGTCGATGGCCCTTTTCCTTTCGGGACTTTCCCCGAAGGCCTAGATTGTTGCCACGTGTCCCAAGAGAATGGACGGTTGTGATCTTTTTGGGATTTCGGGACTTTCGTCGTGGAGTGTTGTGACCTTTCATCAATAAGACCTCCGATATCCCGAACTCCGAAATGTCGAAAATGATGTCACTTGGATCTACTGCCACCTCTCCTCTGAGATGGACGGCTCACAATCCTCTCGGAATTTCACGATTTGTGATGTCGGGATTTCGCGTATCGGGGTTTTGGAGAGAAGTCTCCTTTGCTCGTCCAACTTCCGATTCCTGATTTTGCGATTGGATCAGATCGACGGCTCACGATCTATCTCAATCCAACGGTCCAGAATAACTCATGATTTCGTGATTCGCGAATTCTCACGACAGTATTCTGACCTTTACACCTTGCGAGTCAGTGAAATGTCGATATCTCGCCTCGTGTTTCTTGATAGACGGTCCAAATGATTTCGTGACTTCGCAAGTCGAATTTCTCCTGTGCGCTCAAAAGGACTAAACCTCGTGGACCTTCAAATTTGAACAAATTTTGTGAAATCTTGTGAATCTCTTCTTCTTGAATTCCTTGATGATTCTTGAAAATTGTACAAGAATCTTTACTATTTCTTCCTTTTCAGTCTCTGCTTCCTTCTCGTGTTTCTGCTCCTTGAAACTTTCGAGTGTAGTACGCTCTGAAACCTCACGTGAGCTTCTTACGCTGATCTTTTGAGTGTATGAGTAGACAACTTCCTCGTGGAAGTTCCCTGTGAGGATCTTTCAAGAGTATGACGGACAACTCTCCAAGCCTTGTGAAAAGTCTATGTCGAATTCTCTCAAGATCCATGTAAGTTCTGCGCTGTTTGAGGATCATGTTTCTCTCTAGCGTGTGTGAAGAGGCTTACTACTGTAGCTCTAATACCATGATAAATTGTGAAGCAAGAAATGCAGAGAGAAAGAATAGAACAGAAAATAGTATATTAGAATATAAGAAGAAGAGTACAAAACGAGTACATGAAGAAGATTTGAAGTAGTAAGTATTATGCAAAGGGAAATAGCTGAGCTAAATAGGCTCAAGCAAATCAAGAATAGAAAGTACAGCTGGCCAGGACAGCTGGCAGTGTACAGTCAGCCTGTTGAGGTTACATTATATTTAACAGTGTTGATCCTGTCACCTATCCATCATACCGTCCATCCAAAGCGTGGAGAAATATGTGTGTGGAGAGTTCGACTTCCTCTACCAGACAGCCAGAGGATCGCTCTTGGGCAACCCTGGGAAGCTATAGTATCTACCGAAAAACCGCTTACTACTCACTGCCACACTGTATCCACTCTGGGACGATAGCTTCATAGGCCTTCTTGATTTCCAGGAGAGAAAAGTCGTCTGATGAATTCAGAGGTTTCCCAGATTGTCAGGGATGATAAGGTGGTTTTAGATGTAGTTTCTATGGATACCTACGTAGAGGATACCAATTGCCTCATATAGTAACTACCCTGGAAACACAAATTATTTTGGTGAACCCGACGTGAACAGGTGCGTTTGACTTAGGGACTGTGTTTTTTGTTTGTTTGGTGCGATTTCTATAGTATTTATGATCAATGATGATGGCTCCACAGAAAATGCATTTCCAATATATTCTTTATTCGCAAAAGAAATCTCTCGTGAACTTTTACACAACAAATATATACAAGTGGTCATAATTGTCCAAGTTTCCAAAGACAATGTTGTGTGTTTCCAGAGATGTGAGATCTGGTGAAATAATTTTGTGGAGAGAGTGTATGTCGTTGGATCCGAGACACCAAGTGTAGAGACTTCGATCAAATGCAAGTAAAATTAGAGTGAACATTGGAACCACTGGTGCCGAGTACATTCATTACTTGGCGAAAGATGAGTTTGTTTCTGCCATGAGGTTTGCACATATATATACTGAAAAGATTGTTCATATGCTGCATTGTTATTTTGTCAATGATTACAAGAAGAAAAATCGGGGTGTCTTGGATCCTAATTGCCAACATAAACATTCAGATTATGGTTTGCGAGAAGATAATTTTTTGTTTGCGTGCTTTAATGAGTTGTACAAAATGGATCTGGATATCTTCATTACATGGTGCAATATTCTGAAACATGCCTTGTAGCTTCTAAGGTTTCCTGCAGTAGGGGAGAATTGATTGCGAGCATTTGTTGTTGCCCAGGGCATCCAATCAGACCGAATTATTTTCACTAATGTTGCTGCAAAGAATGAGCATATTCATCGTAGCGCATTAGCAGATCTTTTCCTTGATATATCCTTATGCAATGCTCATACCAACATTATATTGCAGTTGAGAAAGTGAAACCTACACTATGAAGAATCACTTAGAAAATAAGCCATGGAGGTGTTAAAAAGTGAAGTGAGGTGTACTTGCCCATTCCGTCACTCACATATCCTCCAATATAATTGAAAATTTTCAGATTGAGTTGTGATGTTTTTTTGTTTGAAGGTGTGCATAGTTATTTCATTTAAGTTATTTGAAATTGAGTCACACGTGTAATTGAAGGCAAGTCTATGATATTTTGATGTAGTAGTCCTAGAGAATACTAGGTACCTGAGCCTTTGTATAACCCCTAATGTGAAAAGTTCGTGGTGATCTAAAAACAACTATGTAAAGGATGGTTTGTGGTCAAAACCACTTGAAAGAGCATGATTATAGGTAATCCGATAAAAATTGATGCATGGTTGAGGGTAATCCAAGAAAACCCACAGCATGGTTATAGGTAATCCGAGAAAACTTGATGCATGGTTGAGGGTAATCTGAGAAAACCCAGAGCATGGTTATGGGTAACTCGAAAAAAACCCAGGTTGATGGTGAAGTGATGAAGGGGGATGTATGAGGAAGAATGGTTGAATGAACTATGTAGCTGAAAAGGATTCCTAGAGAACTGGCCGTTACAACAACTGATGACCCATGCATTCTAGTAGATGGATTTACTTTTATGTGGATGTCAATAATCAGATGTAGGTAAGAGGAAGCATATGAAGATATGACCACATAGATATTTAGATAAGTAGTTATTAAGGGAGAGTGTTGGAATATATAATTCCTACTTATCTAATATTCTTGCTAATGTATTGAGAGGTAGAGCTAATATCTATGTGAGTTGTGTGATCCTATTCTTAAGAGGTTTTTAGAGAGTTGGATTGGTGAGATCCTAGTTTGGTGTGTGGTTGCGATATTCTCTCAACCTCTCCAATTATCTTTAGAATAAGTTAGATCTAATAACAAAATGTACACTCTATATAATAGATTCCATTGTATTGATATTGTAAGACAATAGAATTTTTGTTCATATCACTCCACTCTCCCATTTTATCACTCAAAACTTTCCTTTTGAGGTGATTTGTGTAAAGGATATCCTTGGAAGCCTTCTTGCCACTAATACAAGTAAAATCTTTCTTCGAGGCAATTTTCAAATACAATTAGGGTCAAGATTATTGGACCTCTAATTACTCCTCCTAGGCTTGTTGGAAATGAGAAGCAACATACTTATGTTAAGGTAGGGAATGTTTTCTATAAACGATAGTTCGTGGAACCCCTATATCCACTACCTATCACCAACCAACAAGGAAATATTTCCAAGGATCTTGACCCTTTGAGACCGCTCTCCAAACAAATACTTGAATACTTCCATGAATATGGTGAAGAAAGTAGAATGGCATATGAGATAATCCTCACATTCCAAATCACACTTGAGCATAACAAGAATAGGACTGTTATGAAATTAAGATTTACTATAAGATGATGATCCTTGAGGGGAAATATCAAAAACCAATAATGAAAAGAAGGATAGATGAGGAAGAAGATGTCATGAAATGAAAAGCAAGTGAAGTTGATAATGTTAAAATTGAAGAGAATGAATATTAAAATATATGATTGATTATTGTCAATGAGGGCCCAACCAGATTGGATATTAGGTCTCGTGATGTGAGTATTTCATAAAGGTGTCTCTCGGAGGAACCCTAGTTCTAGCTCAAGTTCAAATACAAAAAAAAAATTGACCAAAGCTAGGGGTTGGACATCTGCACTCATCATTGTTCTCTACAAGAAGGATATACACATGCGTAAGGGAAGACACACGAGATAGACTAGGTTTTTGGAAACTTGGAAAAATGAAGAAGAAGTGTCACCTAAAACTAGGACTGAAGTCTACCAAATCAAACTGACACAATCACTTGGATAATTTTCCAGTATAGGTGCGAGTTCTCTCTTGGAAAAGTTCATAACTTAGCCTCCACCTCCCACTTGATAAAGTTAATTCAAACTCCTGTAATGTGCATAGAATGAGTTCCCATTGGAGTTCACTCAAACTTCTTTGATGAAAATCAAAGGAGTTCCCATCAACTTCTTTGATGCAAATTGGATGAGTTCCACTTAACTCCTCTGAAACTTAAAAATATTCCTTTCATAAATAGGCCATAATGTTTGGCTAGAGTGTCTCTTTCATGTATTCTATATATTGTTGAAAATGTATATATAAGATATATGAATTTATAGTTATAGGATTTAAGAAATTCCTAACTAATTTCTTTCATTTTTCAAGATGAATAATATGTACCCTATTGGCAGCCATAGAGAAGGAAACACCTCAGTCATGAGAAAATGAACCAAGAATGAGTGCACAAAAGTTCACACAATATCTCAATTAATTAATGCATCCGTTATTTGTGTTCACATGATTAGTATTAATAGTATATTTTGAGTGAGTTTCATCTAATGTATGTTAAATGGTATCAGGTGCCAAATCCAAGGGGATATCTTACTCAACATCCTCACGATGCAATCTATAGTAAAGGATGACATAGAAGCCATAACAATAGCGGATGTGGTTATAGAGGAGTAGCAAGGGAAATCTAACAAAAGTAGTTGAAGAAGGGATCTCATACACATGACGGTTGATGGTCAATTTTGGATAACGAAGATGTTCTAGTGTCTAGATTAGCTTTCATAGTGTACAGGGAACATATGACCGAAATATATAATGCCCACCAACACTAGACGACAAATTCAAACTATAATTGTTGTCTTTGTTTCTCATCATTACAAGGGAATAAGATAAACGTTGGAAAGTGAAGGGTCAATGAGGAATTCAAAAGGCCAAAGGTCACATTGAACCTTATTAAATTCTAAAATTGTACCCAAAGAAGGGGATTTGGGCTCTTCAAACATTGTACACTTCTGAACTATTTTTGGGAATACAGTGTCAACTAAAATTGGAGAATTTCCCTTAGATTTTTCGTGTAGTATTGTTGAAACTTTTAATACGGAGAAGCCCTAAGGGCCAAATTTTGACTAAGAGAAGGACTCACATGTGTTGCTATTTTGTTGTGAACTATTTCAAGCATAATGTTTACTATTCACATGGGTTCTAAGAGCATGTCTTTTAATGGAATATTCTGACCCAATATATGTTTTCTTGTCGTTTTGTTACTCTTTCTTATGTTCTAAGTGAAGTAGCTACCAATGTATGTGATATAGTGACTTAGACTATTCTGGTTATATATTCATGTGAATTTGTTATATGACTTTATTTCTTCATTTCAACTATCTAGATGAAGCTATTGGTAGAGTTAGCTTCATGTCACAACTTATTCACCTACACTAATTCACTCCTAGGTAGGATAGGGTATATTGGAAGTAGATTAGATACATGCATTTAAATAGTCTTCATCTGCATATTTTTTTTTCATTACCATCCATCATTCACGCTCATTGGTGGACTCAGATGCAACTCATAAAACCAAACCAAGAATGGTTGTCGGGCCAAAATTCGGATGGGTTCCCTATCCAAAATGGTCAGAGGTCTAATCAGGACCTCATACCAAGGGTAACACCTTACTTTTTTCCAGTCCAATTCTGACCTGTCAACTAAATTGGCTCTAGAAGTAGGGCGTGATGACAAGCTTTCCCATGTGGAGTGATTTCACTTATCTTTTAACCATCCCATGGTTCCTCTCCATTCCTTTGTATGTATAGCCCTCAACCAGGGCATCTCAGTCAAGACAAATAATATATTTTCAAACCCCAAATTCTATGGTGAAGGGCATGTATCTTCATTCACTCACCTTAGTTAGTTTGACATCTCTTGACAAAACCTAGACAATGAAACATGTTGACTGGTAATCCTCACATTCGAAGGATGAATTAAAACCTAGTTTAGGAAATTTCCAGCAAAATCTATTCATAGCTGGAAACAATTCATGGAAATGTTTATCTCTCAACATGAAGTTTGTGTTTATGGTGAACTCTTCAATGAGTTGGAAAAAATCCATAGGCTCGGGAATGAATCTTTGAATGATTTATTTAGAAGAGTCATGTAAATTTCTTGTAGATTTCTTGAGAGTGACTAAGCCTCAAGAAAATAAATATTATATTGATTTTGATATCTTTGGGATATGAACAATCAAGCCATCTCTCATTTATAAGATTCATAATTGATTATCACAGATAGGGGATACACAATATCTAACCAACACTCTGACATAGATGTAGGGGATTCCTTATCAGAAATATTAGACCCCTCAACCCTGGAGTGTGAACCATTTAACGAACCCCCTTCATAAAATCATGAACATATTATGGTATGTGATGAATCCCTCAAGAAATATATCTCGTCATCTTCATAATCTAAAGTCTTACATTCCCCTATCTATTTGATGTAAGTCACGTCCATGAGAAACCATGTATTTATCTCACATATCATTCTTCATGTTTCATGAGAAACATTGAGTTGATTCGAGAAACACTATCACCTCAATCTGCTCCAAAATTACTTGTTATTCCTCAAGGTAAAATGCATCACTTGTCCTTAGATGTTATCTTAATGCTCCAACACTCTGTACATGATTTCATTGATTTCATGGATGAGGCATTGGATTCATCTTTGATGCAATGTTTATCTCAAAAATGAGATATCAACTCTCCCCTCAGCATGGAAAGTATGTTAAATTTGAACCCAGGGAGATATCAATCGATAATGAGACATGCCAACTTAAACCAATAATCATATCAGGTATTCAGTGTCTTCATTATACCCTTATAACGAACAATGCCACCCACTGTGAGACACTCTCAGAAAGTACATTGCACTTAGGTTTCATTTATGAGTTTCTTTAGGTGCGTCACTCACCTTCCAATTCCTTCCAACATTCCTTTGATGATCATTGTAAATTTTACAACATAGTCGAATATTGGTTGGAGGAATCCTACACATTCACATTTCACATGAACAATAACACTATCAAATTCAATTTGTTGAGTGGGTATTTTCTTCAATCATTTGTTCCTATTTTTCATCCCTCACTACTTCATTCTATGCAATTTTCCTTCAACCAATATGCAATTGTAGGTTTGGAGTTACTTGATTAGATTCACTAGAACTATAGTTACACCTAACCTTCATTCAACTAGTGTAGGGTAGGTTATGGAATAAGACTAGCTTATTTATTTTTTCTTTCTTTATGTTTCATAATTTACTAGATGTTTTTTGTCTTTTCTCGTTATATATTAGATGTTTGCTTTGTTTTCATATTAATAGCATGTGTTTGGATTTAATTTGGTCACTTTAATAAAGGTCACAATAGGTGATTAGTCCAGTATGCAGTTTATGAATGTCCGCTTTAGTTTGAGTTTCCTTCCAACAGTGTGTTCTCCTTTTCATTTAAGGATTTTTTAGTTTTGCTTGACTAAAATTTTTACTTAATCTTGGTTTTCCTCTATGTTAGGATATTTAGACACTTAGGAGTTAGTTAATATCTACTTGGTCTATTGTGTCATTGGGTAAAAGTGTGTTTTCTAGTGTGTTTCTTTAGTATGAATTAGTATCCATTTGTAGTTAGGAAATCTGACGGTGACGATATGGTCCTAGCATAGAGTGATCTGACGGTTCATACTCTCCTCAATCTTAACGACCATTGATACGTGGCTTAACACTCGATTGGTCCATGAACTCTTTAAAGAGCATGGAGGGTCATTTGTCGATGATCGATTGTGAGAAACTCTCTTGTAAAATCTCTCTGTAATATTTTTCTTTGCATTAATAAACTGCTCCAAGTGACTGCATTGGCTGGGGCTGTGAATGTTTCCCCATAGGAGTTTTACCACATGAAAACATGAGTTTGTTGATATTTGATATGGTTATGTGAGTGGTTATTGAAGGTGTTCGTCCTCTGTTGGAATCCTTGTGTTGTTGAACATGGTATCAGAGCCTGTTTGAAGACCTGCTCCTATTGTAGATTGAGATCGTAAAGACGAGTTTCCTCATATCCATTTTCTTTCATTTCCGTACATTTATGGGTTGATAGGACTGTTCCATTGCATCTGAAGCACTCGTTTGATTTAGGAAAACTTTTCATTTCACTCGAAAGGGTTTTTGTTTTCCCAATATACAGAAATTACAGTCATATCCGAAGGTATAAAGCGTGAATACACATTTTTTAAATTTCTGCAAAGTTTTATTTTGGTTTGTATTTTTTTATTTTCGGGTTGATACTTTTTTAGATATGTGTATACTCTTTTCCCCGCACCCTATGCGATCTCAGAAAATCAGAAACAGATAGGAAAATATGCATCTTCTTGGTAAGCTAACCGATATCTAACCCTTGTTGTCATCGAGAAGCGGAATTTTTTTCTTGTGTGAAAAGAGTTTTTTTTAGCACGCTCTCCAAGGTCGTCTTCAACAACAACAACAACACCCCCAATCCTCCTTTTGAACATCACAATATGTTTTGCTAGACCATTTGGTTAAAACTTTGGTTAAAACTTGTCTTATTAAGTAAAAGGTCTTGAGTTTAAGTCTCTCTTTTGTTATGCTTTTGAAAAAGTTCATGCTAAAATTGTAAAGTGTATTTCACTTCAAGTATAAAATTGAATCACTATAAGTAGCTTTAATATTTTATTTTAGAGTTATTTATTTTGCATGCAACTTTTATGTTATAAAGTAACTTCATTGTAAAAGTGATCCCCACTTCCCTTTATAAAAGTGGGTCACTTCATAAAGCAACTTACACTCTCACGTGGTCAGTTGGTTACCGTTTATGCCTTTTTTTAAAAGGGAATAACTCTCACATCAGAAGTTCGTTTTGCGTGCCATTTTTTTTAAAACCACATAAATTTTCGAGATATTTCCATCCAAATCATCGGTTTCAGTTTTTAAATCCATAAAAACTACATATTTAATATGTATTCTACAAGTAATGTCTTTCTTACCAGCAACAACTATTTCTAATGGAAATCTCATATGGAAGATTTATTAAGAAGTAAAGGTTTGTACCAGATTACAATGGGAAAGGAAAAACAGTCCACTGATGATGATAATAAATCCAAATGGACTAATAGGAATGATGAAGCATATGGACTAATCGGAATGTCCATCTCTCCTGATTTAAGATACCACCTCCAAGAAATTGATGACCCCGAAGAAGCTTGGGACAAGATTGAATCCGTGTTTGGTAAACTTAATATTATTCGAGAAAAACAGTTAGAAAATAAAGTACTGACCTTGAGTCTAAGTGATTTTTCTTTCCTTGGAGACTATCTATCTAGTTTTAAAAAACTTAGAATTTTATGTGAAGAATGTAAGATAAAAATGGAGGAAGAGCGTTGCATCTATCTTATTCTTTCTAATCTAGGTAGTGCATATTCTGTGTTTGTATCTACATTTTATGCCATGAGAGAGGTTGTAGGGAAATCTTATGAAAAAACTACTCTTGAGTCCTTTTGTGTTGCTTTGATTAGAGAGAAA